>NW_026501795.1:0-19620 GCF_026875155.1 Cherax quadricarinatus | reverse complement strand
AACTAGAGAAACCTACTAACCTACGAGTTTGAGTGGACAACAACGAAGGCAGGTCCTGAAAACTCTGAGCGAGCCGAGAGGGTAGTGGGTCGAAGGAACACTACACTGGACCCAACAGTCTGATACCAACGAGCAACTTGTCTCATCTATTGACGTTTTCGGCACTTCCTACCAAAACCTAACCTTTTTCCCGGACGCAGTAGATGCTACAGGATGCCCTGTTGCAGTAAGATTTCTTAGAAGCTGGAGAAATTACCTAGGATAACCGACAAACGATCCAGATTTCTTTCTGTTGCATCCGGCACTTCAACTTCCCGGGCACAGAAGGACTGACGGAGAGTTTTGACAACACTGAGTGAGAAGCAGTAACCTAGAGAAGAAAGAAATACTACCCAGGATAACCTTATATTATTTATGTGGAAAAAGACACTTATGTACAGTTCAGGACATTTATTAAAGGAAACGTTTCGCCACGAGTGGCTTCTTCAGTCCTAATACAGAGAAAACTAAGAAAACACACATATATATAGTGGTGGGAGCCAAGTGAGGTGAAGCGTGGGTAGAGGTGGTAGTAGTAGTAGTAGTAGTAATGGAACTAAGGAGGTGAGGTTAGAGAGGGACCTGCTGGCATCAAGTAACACCAGTTCCCAGGATGGGTAATATCCTCTTGCTTAGTAATTTTGAAATACTGTAACTACCGGACTTTTGCTTTATAGTGTTACTGACAGAAATTAGTGCAGCTTCAATGCATTTTCTCCCGTCTTAAGTCGTCTTCTTTAATAACTAGTTTAGCTTCATTGAATTTCATGAGGTGTCCAACATCGTCTCTATGTTGAACACATGCGTTTTTGCGGTCATCATTTCTGCAAGCATTTTTGTGTTCTGCTATCCTAATGTCCAGAGTTCTGGCTGTTTCCCCTACATATACTTTGTCACACCCCCCACATGGTATAGTGTAGATTCCTGCACTTGTGCCAGAATCATGCTTGGGTTTTTGTATCAGGTTCCTAATAGTAGTTGAAGAGCTGGTAGATATTTTAGCCAGTTTTCTGTCAAACATTTTTGAAACATTAGTGGCAAACGTTGCTGACCGGTAAAACGATGTAACTTGGAGGCTTTTCTTCAATTTGATAGGTGTTGGTCTTGCTGAGGATACGTGTTGCACGTTTCCTGCAGTCACGTATGAAGTGTAGGGGAAAGTGTAGTGAACTAAAAGAGTTGGTGATGTATGTACATTCTTCTTCGAGGAACTGCGGACTGGAAATTCTGTAGGCTCTCAGAAAGAAGCCAATAACTACCCCTCTTTTAGTTCTTGTGTCATGGTGAGAGAAGAAATGTAGATCATTCTTGTAGGTAGGCTTCCGGTAGACTTTAAAAGAAAGTTTGCTTTCCCTGTGCGTAAGAGAACGTCGAGAAAAGGTAACTGGTTGTCCTTCTCCTCCTCTAGAGTAAATTTAATAGTAGGTTCCAGAGTGTTGATGGTGTTGAGGATGCCCTGTACGTCAAGATTTTTGGGTACAATGACCAAAATATCATCTACGTACCGCATCCAAGTAACTGAACGAGGGATGTTATTGAGGATCCTTCTTGATTCCAGGTCCTCCATATATAAATTGGCAAGAACTGCACTAAGGGGGGATCCCATGGCTAGTCCGAAGAGTTGTTTGTACTTCTTGTCCTCGAACCTAAAACAGTTATAACGAACACAAAGTTCGACAAGGCTCACAAAATCTTGGCGGGGTACAGGTAACTCTGTACATCTTTAATCACCCTGCGAAGAAGATCAATGGCTTGATCAACTGGGACATTGGTGAATAAGGCAGTCACGTCAAAACTTGCAAGCTTCTTATCACTCATGTCGAGATCCCTGATACGGTTAAGGAGGTCACCCGAATGCTTTAGATGAGCCTGACTGATTGTACCCAGGAGCTTTGACAAATATTTCGCCAAAACTCCTGCTAGACTGTGAGGGGCGCTGCCGATACCAGATGTAATGGGTCTCATAGGCACATTTGGTTTGTGGGTCTTTGGTAAACCATAAAGTCTAGCTGACTTGGGGTTGGTAGGGATGAGGCGCAAGAGCTTTTTACCTTCTTCTGATTTCCTGAGTATACTGCGGGTCTTACTGAGAAAAGAATCTGTTTCTTTCCTCCATGCATGTTCGGGGATGGAAACGTATGTGTTGGCGTCGTTCAATAAATCTTGCATCTTACTAAGTAGTCTGTACTGTTGAGGATGACCACTCCTCCTCCTTTGTCCGCTGTGGTGATGAGAATATCATTATTGGTAGCTAAGTGTTTGAGTGCCTGGATGTATGCGACGAGAATGACTGGACGACTAGGTTCAGAAACTGCAGCTGCAATAAGTCCTTGTATGAAACCTTTGTTGTACTTGTATATTTGTTATTTCTTGCGTAGTCTCATATGTAAACTGGACAAATTTTTGAAAAGCCTTTTCTGTTGTTGTGCTCAGAGTAGGGTTTTATGACCCAAACCCTTCTGAACAGACAACACCTAAGACGCCCCTAGCAACATGCAGAGGATCTTGAGAGAAAATCAACGAGCCTGGCCCTAGCACGGGGGCAGCTCCTCCTGACGAGGAAATCTTTCTGGACGTGACAGACGAAACCTACAAGAGCCTAGCTGAAGATATGGGCTTAAAAATAGGTTTTGAGAAACTAGAGAAAACCCTACCTAACCTACGAGTTTTGAGTGGACAACAACGAAGGCAGGTCCTGAAAACTCTGAGCGAGCCGAGAGGGTAGTGGGTCGAAGGAACACTACACTGGACCCAACAGTCTGATACCAACGAGCAACTTGTCTCATCTATTGACGTTTTCGGCACTTCCTACCAAAACCTAACCTTTTTCCCGGACGCAGTAGATGCTACAGGATGCCCTGTTGCAGTAAGATTTCTTCAGAAGCTGGAGAAATTACCTAGGATAACCGACAAACGATCCAGATTTCTTTCTGTTGCATCCGGCACTTCAACTTCCCGGGCACAGAAGGACTGACGGAGAGTTTTGACAACACTGAGTGAGAAGCAGTAACCTAGAGAAGAAAGAAATACTACCCAGGATAACCTTATATTATTTATGTGTTGTACTTGTATATGTGTTGTACTTGTATATGTGTTGTACTTGTATATTTGTTATTTTCTTGCGTAGGTCTCATATGTAAACTGGACAAATTTTGAAAAGCCTTTCTGTTGTTGTGCTCAGAGTAGGTTTTATGACCCAAACCCTTCTGAACAGACAACACCTAAGACGTCCCCTAGCAACATGCAGAGGATCTTGAGAGAAATCAACGAGCCTGGCCCTAGCACGGGGGCAGCTCCTCCTGACAGGAAATCTTTCTGGACGTGACAGACGAAACCTACAAGAGCCTAGCTGAAGATATGGGCTTAAAAATAGGTTTTGAGATTTCCAGGAAGGGGGAAGGCTGGAAACCACTGAACAGGGAGGACATAAGAACATAAGAACATAAGAAAGGAGGAACACTGCAGCAGGCCTGTTGGCCTATACTAAAGGGAGGTCCTTTTCAATTCATCCCACTAAAAAACATTTGATCTACCCAATTTTCAATACTACCCAAGAAATAAGCTCTGATGTGCAAGTCCCACTCAAATCCAACCCATCCCACTCATGTATTTATCCAACCTAAATTTGAAACTACCCAAAGTCCTAGCCTCAATAACCCAACTAGGTAGACTGTTCCACTCATCTACTACCCTATTTCCAAACCAATACTTTCCTATGTCCTTTCTAAATCTAAACTTATCTAATTTAAATCCATTACTGCGGGTTCTCTCTTGGAGAGATATTCTCAAGACCTTGTTAATACCCCTTTATTAATACCTATCTTCCACTTATACACTTCGATCAGGTCCCCCTCATATCCCCTATATCTCTACTGACGGATCCTACAGCAGCAGATGAAGGGACGACAACGCAAGGATGGACTTCGACCAAGCAGATCCGGGACCCTGAGAAGTATTTCAAAGGGGCCTGGGCTCTCGCTGCCCACCTACCCGGGGGGGGGGTCCTGCAGGACCTCCCCTTCAGAAGCAACAATACTACTAAGGTTTCTCTGATTGAAAAAATTGAAGACCTTATTCCGGGCCCTTTTCTGTTAAAGACAGGCCTCTTAGAGTATTGAATAGCAGGGAAACCAGGGCGGCTACTGAACTTCGAAAATTATACAGGGAACTAGACTTCTTTAACAAAAAGAATTCAATACTTCGAAGACTGCCACAAGGCAGGTGTGATTCCGGGAAAAGGGCCAGAAGCCCATACGGGTACTGTCCCTACCAGCACATGGGACTACCCAGCCTGGCTCAGGGAGACCTTAGAAGGCAGAGACCAGAAAACATTACAAACATCTGGCAGCCACCCCAAACCCTGGGACTTACCATGCCCCCGGAAAAACACAGTCGAAAAACTTAAGGCTCTGGGGGGTCTCTAGTTTTTGAAGAATTCGGGGAAGAGGTAACTAAAGATATAGTTGCCCACGCCCTGTCCTTCACCAGAATACCGAAAAAAAAGCTCCCAGAATCACAACCTGTCTTTTGGGAAAACACCAAGGCGAAAGGACAGAGGAGAAAGGGGAGCCTCTGGCGAAGATAGTAACACCTGGCAAGAGATCCTGGGGTAGAAGAGACACCAATGACCGAACAAGGTCCTGCCCCAGCAGTGGAAGAGACTCCGCCAGCTCCAGGGGCACCCCCGGAACAACGGATTTGAACTCCATTGCTAAAACTCTGAAGACTCTGCTAACAGGGTTACTAAGCTGGAATTCCCCTCCGAAGAAGGGGCCGAACCAATAAGGCTCGACCCAACAGAAGGAAAGGAGGCCAGACAAACACAGAACAAGGGAAAGAAATACTACGGTAACAACAGAAACAACTACAAGAGCAATTACAAAAACAACGATAATACCAGAGAAAAATGGAGGAAATTATTACAGGAATTCCGACAGAGACTAAAAGTAGGAACAGGTCACCAAGGGACAGATCTCCCCACTACAGGAGAAGCTACAGACACGAGATAGAGCCCAACTTCTAAAAAATACACAACGGAAAGGGGATGACAGAAATTTATCCTGACATCGATCTTCGACAGGTTTCCCGGGCCCCAGGACTTTGAAAAGAAATAAATGAAACTCTGGACGTGGATACGAGAAGAATTCGATGAGGCATATGGATGGATTACTTCCCAGAAATCCACCGATGATAGCTTGGGAAAGGGATATGTCCCTACAGGATGGACTGACGAAGGCAGAATTCCCAAGACCAGTGAGATTGAGGACAGAAGAAAAATAGAAAAAAACCCTACCTAACCTACGAGTTTGAGTGGACAAAAACGAAGGCAGGTCCTGAAAACTCTGAGCGAGCCGAGAGGGTATGGGTCGAAGGAACACTACACTGGACCCAACAGTCTGATACCAACGAGCAACTTGTCTCATCTATTGACGTTTTCCGGCACTTCCTACCAAAACCCAAAACCCTTTTTCCCGGACGCAGTAGATCTACAGGATGCCCTGTTGCAGTAAGATTTTTCAGAAGCTGGAGAAATTACCTAGGATAACCGACAAACGATCCAGATTTCTTTCTGTTGCATCCGGCACTTCAACTTCCCCGGGCACAGAAGGACTGACGGAGAGTTTTTTACAAAAACTGAGTGAGAAGCAGTAACCTAGAGAAGAAAGAAATACTACCCAGGATAACCTTATATTATTTATGTGGAAAAAGACACTTATGTACAGTTCGGACATTTATTAAAGGAAACGTTTCGCCACGAGTGGCTTCTTCATCCTAAAACAGAGAAAACTAAAAAAACACACATATTTTAGTGGTGGGAGCCAAGTGAGGTGAAGCGTGGGTAGAGGTGGTAGTAGTAGTAGTAGTAGTAATGGAAAATAAGGAGGTGAGGTTAGAGAGGGACCTGCTGGCATCAAGTAACACCAGTTCCCAGGATGGGTAATATCCTCTTCTTAGTAATTTTGAAATACTGTAACTACCGGACTTTTGCTTTATAGTGTTACTGACAGAAATTAGTGCAGCTTCAAAGCATTTTTTCCCCCGTCTTAAGTCGTCTTCTTTAATAACTAAATTTTGCTTCATTGAATTTTATGAAAGGTTCCAACATCGTCTCATGTTGAACACATGCGTTTTTTGCGGTCATCATTTCTGCAAGCATTTTTGTGTTCTGCTATCCTAATGTCCAGAGTTCTGGCTGTTTCCCCTACATATACTTTGTCACACCCCCCCCCATGGTATAGTGTAGATTCCTGCACTTTTGCCAGAATCATGCTTGGGTTTTTGTATCAGGTTCCTAAAAGTAGTTGAAGAGCTGGTAGATATTTTTGCCAGTTTTCTTGTCAAACATTTTTGAAACATTAGTGGCAACGTTGCTGGGCCGGTAAAAAAGATGTAACTTGGAGGCTTTTTTTTCAATTTGATAGGTGTTGGTCTTGCTGAGGATACGTGTTGCACGTTTCCTGCAGTCACGTATGAAGTGTAGGGGAAAGTGTAGTGAACTAAAAGAGTTGGTGATGTAGTACATTCTTCTTCGAGGGAAATGCGGACTGGAAATTCTGTAGGCTCTCAGAAAGAAGCCAATAACTACCCCTCTTTTAGTTCTTGTGTCATGGTGAGAGAAGAAATGTAGATCATTCTTGTAGTAGGGGTTCCGGTAGACTTTAAAGAAAGTTTGCTTTCCCCTGCGTGCGTAAAAAAGAAAAGGGTTTTCCTTCTCCTCCTCTAGAGTAAATTTAATAGTAGGTTCCAGAGTGTTGATGGTGTGAGGATGCCCTTAACGTCAAGATTTTTGGGTACAATGACCAAAATATCATCTACGAACCGCATCCAAGTAACTGAACGAGGGATGTTATTGAGGATCCTTCTTGATTCCAGGTCCTCCATAATAAATTGGCAAGAACTGCACTAAGGGGGGATCCATGGCTAGTCCGAAGAGTTGTTTGTACTTCTTTTCCTCGAACCTAAAACAGTTATAACGAACACAAAGTTCGACAAGGGTCACAAAATCTTGGCGGGGTACAGGTAACTCTGTATCTCTTTAATCACCCTGCGAAGAAGATCAATGGCTTTTATCAACTGGGACCCTTGGTGAATAAGGCAGTCACGTCAAAACTTGCAAGCTTCTTATCACTCATGTCGAGATCCCTGATACGGTTTTAAAGGGGGTCACCCCCAAGCTTTAGATGACCTGACTGATTGTACCCAGGGCTTTGACAAATATTTCGCCAAAACTCCTGCTAGACTGTGAGGGGCGCTGCCGATACCAGATGTAATGGGGCTCATAGGCACATTTGGGTTTTTGGGTCTTTGGTAAACCATAAAGTCTAGCTGACTTGGGGTTGGTAGGGATGAGGCGCAAGAGCTTTTTAAACCTTCTTCTGATTTCCTGAGTATACTGCGGGTCTTACTGAGAAAAGAATCTGTTTCTTTCCTCCATGCATGTTCGGGGGTGGAAACGTATGTGGTTTGGCGTCGTTCAAAAAATCTTGCATCTACTAACGTAGTCTGTACTGTTGAGGATGACCCCTCCTCCTCCTTTGTCCCCCTGTGGGGATGAGAATATCATTATTTGAGTGCCTGGATGTAGCGACGAGGAATGACTGGACGACTAGGTTCAGAAACTGCAGCTGCAATAAGTCCTTTGTATGAAACCTTTGTTGTACTTGTATATTTGTTTTTCTTGCGTAGTCTCATATGTAAACTGGACAAATTTTTGAAAAGCCTTTTCTGTTGTTGTGCTCAGAGTAGGTTTTATGACCCAAACCCTTCTGAACAGACAACACCTAAGACGTCCCCTAGCAACATGCAGAGGATCTTGAGAGAAATCAACGAGCCTGGCCCTAGCACGGGGGCAGCTCCTCCTGACGAGGAAATCTTTCTGGACGTGACAGACGAAACCTACAAGAGCCCCAGCTGAAGATATGGGGTTAAAAATAGGTTTGAGAAACTAGAGAAAACCCTACCTAACCTACGAGTTTGAGTGGACAACAACGAAGGCAGGTCCTGAAAACTCTGAGCGAGCCGAGAGGGTAGTGGGTCGAAGGAACACTACACTGGACCCAACAGTCTGATACCAACGAGCAACTTGTCTCATCTATTGACGTTTCGGCACTTCCTACCAAAAACCTAACCTTTTTCCCGACGCAGTAGATGCTACAGGATGCCCTGTTGCAGTAAGATTTCTTCAGAAGCTGGAGAAATTACCTAGGATAACCCCAAACGATCCAGATTTCTTTCTGTTGCATCCCGGGACTTCAACTTCCCGGGCACAGAAGGACTGACGGAGAGTTTTGACAACACTGAGTGAGAAGCAGTAACCTAGAGAAGAAAGAAATACACCCAGGATAAAACCCTTATATTTTTTATGTGTTGTACTTGTATATGTGTTTACTTGTATATGTGTTGTACTTGTATATTTGTTATTTCTTGCGTAGTCTCATATGTAAACTGACAAATTTTTTAAAAGCCTTTTTTGTTGTTGTGCTCAGAGTAGGGTTTTATGACCCAAACCCTTCTGAACAGACAACACCTAAGACGTCCCCTAGCAACATGCAGAGGATCTTGAAGAAATCAACGAGCCTGGCCCTAGCACGGGGGCAGCTCCCCTGACGAGGAAATCTTTTTGGGACGTGACAGACGAAACCTAAAAAGAGCCTAGCTGAAGATATGGCTTAAAATAGGTTTTGAGATTTCCAGGAAGGGGGGAAAGGGTGAAACCCTGAACAGGGAGGGCATAAGAACATAAGAAATAAGAAAGGAGGAACACGCAGGGCCTGTTGGGCCCATACAGCAGGGCCTTTACAATTCATCCACAACAAAAAATTTTATCACCCCCAATTTTTTAAAACACCCAAGAAATAAGCCTGAGTGCAACCCACTCAATCCAACCCTTCCCCCTCATGTATTTTATCCAACCTAAATTTTTAAACTACCCAAAATCCAGCCCAAAACCCCAATAGGTTTGACTTTCCACTCATCTACTACCCCATTTCCCAAACCCAAAACTTTCCTATGCCTTTCTAAACTAAAATTATCTAAATTTTAAAACCATTACTTCGGGTTCTCTCTTGGGAGATATTCTCAAAACCCTTGTAATATCCCCTTTTTTAAAACCTATCTTCCACTTTACACTTTTGATCAGGTCTCCCCCCCATATCCCTATATCTACTGACGGATCCTACAGCAGCAGATGAAGGGACGAAACGCAAAGGGTGGGCTCGACCAAGCAGATCCGGGACCCGAGAGTATTTTTAAAGGGGCCTGGGCTCTCGCTGCCCACCTACCCAGGGGGGAGGGGTCCGCAGGGCCTCCCCTTCAAACAAAAATACTACTAAGGTTTCTCTGATTGAAAAAATTTTAAGACCCCTTATTCCCCCGGCCCTTTTCTGTTAAAGACAGGCCTTTAGAGTATTGAAAGCGGGAAACCAGGGGGCCCCTTCTGAACTTCGAAAATTTTCAGGGGAAAAGACTTCTTAACAAAGAATTCAATATTCGAAGACTGCCCCAAGGCAGTTGATTTCCGGAAATGGGGCCCGGCCCATACGGGTACTGTCCCCACCAGCACATGTGGGGCTACCCGCCTGGCCAGGGGGACCTTAGAAACAGGACCGAAAACATTACAAACATCGGCAGCCACCCAAGCCCTGGGGCTTACCATTGCCCCGGAACACACATCGAAAAACTTAAGGCTCTGGGCTCTCTAGTTTTTTAAGAATTCGGGAAAGGTAACTAAAGATATAGTTGCCCCGGGCCCTGTCCTTACCAAATACCGAAAAAGAAGCTCCCAGAAACACAACCTGTCTGGAATACACCCAAGGGGGAAGAGGACAGAGGAGAAAGGGGGGCCCCGGCGAAGATATAAACACCTGGCAGAGATCCTGGGGAAAGAGACACCAAGACCGAACAAGTCCTGCCCCAGCAGTGGAGAGACTCCCCCCAGTCCCGGGGCCCCCCGGAACAACGGATTTTAATCCATTGCTAAAACCTGAAAACTCTGCTAGACAGGGTTACTAAGCTGGAATCCCCTCCGAAGAAGGGCCCCAACAATAAGGCCGACCCCAAAAGAAGGAAAGGAGGCCAGACAAACACAGAACAAGGAAAAAAATACACGGTAACAACAGAAACAACTACAAGACAATTACAAAAACAACGATAACTACCCAAGAAATAATGGAGAAATTATTACGAATTTTCCCACAGAGACACAGTAGGAACAGGTCACCAAGGGACAGATCTCCCCCCCTACAGGGAAGCACAGACACGAGATAGAGCCCAATTCTACAAAAAAAAAACGGAAAGGGGGTGACAGATTGATCCTGACATCGATCTTCGACAGGTCCGGGGGCCCCCGGGCTTAGAAAAGAAAAAAAATGATCTCTGGACGTGGATACGAGAAGAATTCGTGAGCATCAGGATGGATTACTTCCCCAAAATCCACCGATGATAGCTTGGGAAAGGGTAGTCCCTACGGATGGGCTGACGAAGGGAGAATTCCCAAACCAGTGAGATGAGGCAGAAAAACAAGAAAACCTACCTAACCTAGAGTTTTTTAGGGACAACAAAGAAGGCGGTCCAAAAACCCGAGCGGCCGAGAGGGTAGTGGGTCGAAGGAAAACCCACACTGGACCCAACAGTTGATACCAACGAGCAACTTGTCTCATCTATGACGTTTTCGGCACTTCCACCAAAAAAACCCACCTTTTTTCCCGGGCGCGTAGATGCTACAGGGTGCCCTGTTTTCAGTAAGATTTTCTTCAGAAGTGGAGAAAAATTTCCTAGATAAACGACAAACGATCCCGATTTTTTTTTGTTGCATCCGGGACTTCAACTTTCCCCGGGCACGAAGGACTGACGGGGGTTTTGCAACAGAGGAGGCTAACCAGAGAAGAAAGAAATACTACCCAGGGTAAAACCCTTTTAAATTTTTATGTGGAAAAAAAACACTTATGTACAGTTTAGGACATTTATTAAAGGAAATTTCCCACGAGTGGCTTCTTCGCCAAAAACAGAGAAAACTAAGAAAACACACATATATAAGTGGTGGGCCCAAATGAGGTGAAGCGTGGGTAGAGGGGGTAAAATAGTAGTAGTAGTAAGGGGAAAAAGGAGGGAGGTTAGGGGAGGGACCTGCGGCATCAAGTAACACCGTTCCCCGGGTGGTAATTTCCTCTTGCTTAGAAATTTTTAAATACTGTAACTACCGGGGCTTTGCTTTATGTGTTTACTGACAGAAATTAGTGCATTCAAAGCATTTTCTCCCTCTTAAGTCGTCTTCTTTAAAACTAGTTTAGCTTCATTGAATTTCATGGGTGTCCCAAAATCGTCTCTATGTTAACACATGCTTTTTGCGGGCATCATTTCTGCAAGCATTTTTTTGTTCTGCTATCCTAATGTCCAGAGTTCTGGCTGTTTCCCCTCATATACTTTTTACACCCCCCCCATGGTATAGTGTAGATTCCCTGCACTTGCAAACATGCTTGGGGTTTTTTTACAGGGTTTCCCAATAGTAGTTGAAGAGGGAGATATTTTAGCCAGTTTTTGTCAAAAATTTTTTAAACATTAGTGGCAACGTTGCTGACCGGTAAAAAAGATGTAACTTGGAGGGTTTTCTTCAATTTGATAGGTGTTTGGCTTGCTGAGGGTACGTGTTGCACGTTTCCCGCAGTCCTATGAAGTGTAGGGGAAATGAGTGAACTAAAAGAGTGGTGATGTTGTACATTCTTCTTCGAGGAAAGCGGACTGGAAATTCTTAAGGGTCCAGAAAAAAAGCCAAAAAAACTACCCCTCTTTTTGTTCTTGTGTCATGGGGAGAGAAAAATGTAGATATTCTTGTAGGGAGGCTTCCGGTAGACTTTAAAAGAAAGTTTGCTTTCCCCTGTGCTAAGAGAACGTCGAGAAAAGGAACTGGTTGTCCTTTCCTCCTCTAGATAAATTTAATGTAGGTTCCAGAGTGTTTTATGGGGTTGGGATGCCCTGTACGTCAAATTTTTGGGTACAAGACCAAAAATCATCTCGTACCGCATCCAATAAATAACGGGGATGTTATTGAGGATCCTTTTGATTCCCGGGCCTCCATATATAAATTGGGAAAACGCACTAAGGGGGGTCCATGGTAGTCCCAAGAGTTGTTTGTACTTCTTGTCCTCGAACCCCAAAACGTATAAAAGAACACAAAGTTTTGACAAAGGGGTCACAAAAACTTTGGGGGGGTACAGGTAATCTGTATCACTTTAAACCCCGCGAAAAAGATCAATGGGTTGATCATGGGGCATTTGGGGAATAAGGAGTCACGTAAAACTTGCAAGCTTTTTATCACCTGTCGAGATCCCCGTACGTTAAGGAGGTCACCCGAATGCTTTTGATGAGCCCGACTGATTTACCCAGGACTTTGAAAAAATATTTGCCAAAACTCCCCGCTAGACTGTGAGGGGGCTGCCGATACCAATTAATGGGGCTCATAGGCACATTTGGTTTTGGGTCTTTGGGAAACCCTAAAGTTAGGACTTTGGGGGTTTGGGAGGGAGAGGCGCAAGAGCTTTTTACCTTTTTCTGATTTCCTGATATCGGTCTTTTCTGAGAAAAGAAACGTTTCTTTCCTCCATGCATGTTCGGGGTGGAAACGTAATGGGTTTTTGGGGTCGTTCAAAAAATCTTGCATTTTTAACGAGTCTTACTGTTTAGATGACCCCTCCCCCCCCTTTGTCCGCGTGGTGATGAAATATCTTAATTTGGTTCAAGTGTTTTTAGTGCCTGGGTGTAGCGCGGGAATGACTGGCGACTAGGTTCAGAAACTGCAGCTGCAAAAGTCCCCTTGTATGAAACCTTTGTTTTACTTGTATTTTGTTTTTTTCTTGGTGTCCAATGTAAATGGACAAATTTTTAAAAAACCTTTTTTGTTGGGGGGTGCTCAGAGTAGGGGTTTTTTGACCCAAACCCTTCGAACAGACAACACCTAAGAGTCCCCTAGCAACATGCAGAGGACTTGAGAAAATCAACGAGCCTGGCCCTAGCACGGGGGGAGCCCTCCTGACGAGGAAAAACTTTCGGACGTGACGACGAAAACCACAAAGCCTAGCTGAAGATATGGGCTTAAAAAAAGGTTTTGAGAAAATAGAGAAAAAACCCCCACCCAACCTAGAGTTTTAGTGGACAACAAAGAAGGCAGGCCTGAAACTCTGAGCGAGCCGAGAGGGTAGGGGTCGAAGGGAAAATACACGGGCCCAACATTAAACCAACGAGCAACTTGTTCATCTATTGACGTTTTCGGCACTTTTTCCCACCCAAAAACCCAACCTTTTTTCCCCCGGGCGCAGAAAATTTCTACAGGGGCCCCGTTCATAAATTTCTTAGAAGCTGGAGAAATTACCTAGGATAACCGACAAACTCCAGATTTCTTTTTGTTGCTCCGGCAACTTCAATTTCCCGGGGACAGAAGGATGACGGGAGTTTTGACAAAACTGATGAGAAGCAGTAACCTAGAAAGAAAGAAAAACACCCAGGATAACCTTATATTATTTATGTGTTGTACTTGTATATGTGTTGTACTTTTTTATATGTGTTTAACTTGTATATTTTTATTTCTTGCGTGTCTCATAGTAAACTGGACAAATTTTTGAAAAGCCTTTTCTGTTGTTGTGCTCAGAGTAGGGTTTTATGACCCAAACCCTTCTGAACAGACAACACCTAAGACGTCCCCTAGCAACATGCAGAGGATCTTGAGAGAAATCAACGAGCCTGGCCCTAGCACGGGGGCAGCTCCTCCTGACGAGGAAATCTTTCTGGACGTGACAGACGAAACCTACAAGAGCCTAGCTGAAGATATGGGCTTAAAAATAGGTTTTGAGATTTCCAGGAAGGGGGAAGGCTGGAAACCACTGAACAGGGAGGACATAAGAACATAAGAACATAAGAAAGGAGGAACACTGCAGCAGGCCTGTTGGCCTATACTAGGCAGGTCCTTTACAATTCATCCCACTAACAAACATTTGATCTACCCAATTTTCAATACTACCCAAGAAATAAGCTCTGATGTGCAAGTCCCACTCAAATCCAACCCATCCCACTCATGTATTTATCCAACCTAAATTTGAAACTACCCAAAGTCCTAGCCTCAATAACCCAACTAGGTAGACTGTTCCACTCATCTACTACCCTATTTCCAAACCAATACTTTCCTATGTCCTTTCTAAATCTAAACTTATCTAATTTAAATCCATTACTGCGGGTTCTCTCTTGGAGAGATATTCTCAAGACCTTGTTAATATCCCCTTTATTAATACCTATCTTCCACTTATACACTTCGATCAGGTCTCCCCTCATATCCCCTATATCTCTACTGACGGATCCTACACAGCGATAAGGAGACAACGAAGGATGGACTTCGCCCAAGCAGACCCGGGGACCCTGAAAGTATTTAAAAGGGGGCCGGGCTCTCGCGCCCACCTACCCAGGGGGGAGGGGGCCCTCGGGGACCTCCCCTTCGAAGCAACAATACTACTAAGGTTTCTCTATTGAAAAAATTGAAGCCCTTTTTCCCGGGCCTTCTCTGTTAAAGAAGGCCCTTAGAGTTTTGAATAGCAGGGAAACCGGGCGGCTACTAAACTTCGAAAATTAACAGGGAACTGATTTCTTAACAACAAAATTTAAATACTTCGAAGATCCCAAAGGCAGGTTGTTTCCCGGGAAAATGGCCAGAACCCCCATACGGGACTGCCCCCCCCCACACATGTGGACACCCGCCGGGCTCGGGGGAGACCTTAGAACAGGACCAGAAAACATTAAAAACCGCAGCCCCCAAACCCCTGGGACTTACCTTTGCCTGGGAAACACAGTCGAAAAACTTAAGGCTCTGGGGCTCTCTATTTTTTAAAAATTGGGGGAAGAGGTAACAAAAGATATATTTGCCCCCCCTGTCCTTCACCAGAAACCCAAAAAAGAACCCCCAGAATCACAACCTGTCTTGGGAAATAACCAAGGCAAAAAGAGGACAGGGAGAAAGGGGACCTCTGGCGAAATAAAACACCGGGCAAGAGACCTGGGGGTAGAAAGACCCCAATGACCGAACAAGGTCCTCCCCCAGCAGGGAAAGACTCCGCCAGCCCGGGGGCACCCCCGGAACAAGGGGATTTAAATCCATTGCTAAAACTTTTCCCCTCTGCTAGACAGGGTTCAAGCGGAATCCCCTCCGAAAAAGGGGTCCGAACAATAAGGCTCGCCCAACAGAAGAAAGGGAGGCCAACAAACACAGAACAAGGAAAGAAATACTACGGTAACAACAGAAACAACACAAGGCAATTACAAAAAAGATAACACCCGAGAAAAAATGGGGGAAAATTTTACAGGGAATTTCCCACAGGACTACAGTAGGAACAGGCACCCAAGGACAGACTCCCCCCTAAGGAGAAACACAACACGGAATAGAGCCCAACTTCTACAAACTACACAACGGAAAGGGGATGACAGATTGATCCCGACATCGTCTTTGACAGGCCGGGCCCCAGGACTTAGAAAAAAATAAAAGATCTCTGGACGTGGATACGAGAGAATTCATGGGGATCATGGATGGATTTTCCCAGAAGATCCCCCGGATAGCTTGGGAAAGGGGTAGTC
This sequence comes from Cherax quadricarinatus, assembly GCF_026875155.1. Classification (NCBI taxonomy): domain Eukaryota; kingdom Metazoa; phylum Arthropoda; class Malacostraca; order Decapoda; family Parastacidae; genus Cherax; species Cherax quadricarinatus. The sequence continues at coordinate 3,975 of NW_026501795.1, read as the reverse complement.
CCTACGGAGGACTGACGAAAGGCAGAATTCCCAAGACCAGTGGATTGAGGGCAGAAAAAACTAGAGAAAACCCTACCTAACCTACGAGTTTGAGTGGACAACAACGAAGGAGGGCCGAAAACCTGAGCGAGCCGAAGGGTGTGGGGGCGAAGGAACATACACTGGGGCCCCCAGTCTGATACCAAAGAGCACTTGTCTCATCATTGACGTTTTCGGGACTTCCCACCAAAAAACCCAAACCTTTTTCCCGGGCCAGTAGATGCTACAGGGTGCCCTGTTGCAGTAAGATTTTTTCAGAAGCTGAGAAATTACCTAGGATAACCCACAAAAAGATCAGATTTTTTTTTCTGTTGCATCCGGGCCTTCAACTTCCCCCCGGGGACAGAAGGACTGACGGAAGTTTTTACAAAAACTGAGTGAGAAGCAGAACCTAGAGAAGAAAAAAATACTACCCAGGATAACCTTTTATTATTTATGGGGAAAAAAACACTTATGACAGTTCAGGAAAATTTATTTAAAAGGAAACGTTTTGCCACGAGTGGCTTCTTTTAGTCCTAATACAGAGAAAACAAGAAAACACCATATAATATGGTGGGAGCCAAATGAGGTGAAGCGTGGGTAAAGGGGGGTAGTTGTAGTAGTAGTAAGGGAATAAGGGGGTGAGGTTAAGGGGGGGACCTGCTGGCTCAAAAAAACCGTTCCCCGGATGGGGGAAAATCCTCTTTCTTAGAATTTTGAAAATACGTAACACCGGACTTTTTTTCCCTTTAATTTTTACTGACAAAATTATGAGCTTTAATGCATTTTTCCCCCCTCTTAAAAACGTCTTCTTTAAAACAGTTTAGCTTCATTGAATTTAGAGGTGTCCAACTGCTCTATTTTTAAACCCTGCGTTATTGCGGTCATCATTTTTGAAGCATTTTTGGTTTTTGTTCCTAATGCCAAGTTCTGGCTGTTTCCCTCATATCTTTGTCACACCCCCACATGGTATAGTGTAGTTCCTGCACTTGTGCCAGAATCATGCTTGGTTTTTTGTATCAGGTTCCTAATAGTAGTTGAAGAGCTGGTAGATATTTTAGCCAGTTTTCTGTCAAACATTTTTGGAAACATTAGTGGCAACGTTGCTGACCGTAAAACGATGTAACTTGGAGGCTTTTCTTCAATTTGATAGGTGTTGGTCTTGCTGAGGATACGTGTTGAAACGTTTCCTGCAGTCACGTATGAAGTGTGGGGGAAAGTGTAGTGAACTAAAAGATTTTGGGATGTATGTACATTCTTCTTCCCGAGGAACTGCGGACTGGAATTCTGTAGGCTCTCAGAAAAAAAAGGGCCAATAACTACCCCTCTTTTAGTTCTTGTGTCATGGTGAGAGAAGAAATGTAGATCATTCTTGTAGGTAGGCTTCCGGTAGACTTTAAAAAGAAAGTTTGCTTTCCCTGTGGTAAGAGAACGTAAAGGGTTTTTGGGTTTGTCCCTTTCCTTCCTCTAGAGTAAATTTAATAGTAGGTTCCAGAGTGTTGATGGGTGTTGGGGATCCCTGGTAGGTCAAGATTTTTGGGTCAATGACCAAAATATCATCTACGTACCGCATCCAAGTAACTGAACGAGGGATGTTATTGAGGATCCTTTTGATTCCAGGTCCTCCAAATATAAATTGGCAAGAACTGCACTAAGGGGGATCCCATGGCTAGTCCGAAAGTTGTTTGTACTTCTTGTCCTCGAACCTAAAACAGTTAAAACGAACACAAAGTTCGACAAGGCTCACAAAATTTTGGGGGGGGGTTTACAGGTAACTCTGGTATCATCTTTAATCACCCGCGAAGAAGATCAATGGCTTGATAAACTGGGACATTGGTGAATAAGGCAGTCACGTTCAAAACTTGCAAGCTTTTTATCACTCATGTCGAATCCCTGATACGGTTAAGGAGGTCACCCGAATGCTTTAGATGAGCCTGACTGATTGTACCCAGGAGCTTTGACAAAATATTTCGCCAAAACTCCTGCTAGACTGTGAGGGGCGCTGCCGATACCAGATGTAATGGGTCTCATAGGCACATTTGGGTTTTTGGGTCTTTGGTAAACCATAAAGTTAGCTGACTTGGGGTTGGTAGGGATGAGGCCAAGAGCTTTTTACCTTCTTCTGATTTCCTGAGTATACTGCGGTCTTAACATAAAACTAAGAACATAAGACATAAGAAAGGAGAACACGCAGCAGGGCCCGTTGGCCCATACTAGGGAGGTCCTTTACAATTCATCCACTAACAAACAATGACCTACCCAATTTTCAATGCTACCCAAGAAATAAGCTCTGATGTGCAAATCCACTCAAATCCAACCCATCCCACTCATGATTATCCAACCTAATTTGAAACACCCAAAGTTCCTAGCCTCAATAACCCCCCCCTAGGTAGACTGTTCCACTCATCAACTACCCTATTTCCAAACCAATACTTTCCTATGTTTTCCTTTCTAAATCTAAACTTATCAATTTAAACCATTACGCGGGTTCTCCTCTTTGGGGAGATATCCTCAAGACCTTGTTATATCCCTTTATTAAAACCTATCCTCACTTATACACTTCGATCAGGCCCCCTCATTTTGTCTAACAAGTGAATGTAACTTTAAAAGTCTTCAATCTTTCTTCATAAGGAAGATTTCTAATGCATTATTAATTTAGTCAACCCAGCTGAATGTTTCTAACGAATTTAGTCCTTCTGTAATAAGGAGACCAGAATTAGCTGCATAATCTAGGTGAAGGCCTTACTAATGAGTATAAAGCTGCAGTATGACCTCTGGACCTCTGTTGCTTACACTTCTTTAATAAAATCCCAGTAATCTATTTGCTTATTACTACCTTAGGCATTGCTGTCTTGGTTTAAGTTACTGCTTACCAAACCCCCAAGTCCTTTTCGCAATCTGTATGGTTAAGTTCTACATTATTTAACTTAAAGTGCTAGGGTTTGGACACTCCCGAGCTTCAGAACCTTGCATTTATTTTACATTTTAAATGCATCTGCCACTTTTTCTGACCAAGATAATTTGTCTAAATCCTCCTGAAGTTCCCTAACATCTACGTTTGAAACAATTATCCTACCTATTTCGGTCATCGCGAATTTGCTCATTCACTAGTAATTCCTTTTCAAATCATTGAATATATTTTAAACAACAACGGGCCCAAGACTGATCCCGTGGAACGCCACTTTTACTGACCCCACAAATCCCCACAAAAAAATCGTTTCTTCCTCCATGCATGTTCGGGGAAACGTATGGTTGGCGTCGTTCAATAAAACTTGCATCTTACTAACGATCTGTACGTTGAGGAGACCATCCTCCTCCTTTGTCCGTTGGTGATGGAAAAACATTATTGGTAGCTAAGTGTTGAGTCCTGGATGTAGCCGAGGAATGACTGACCTAGTTCAAACTGCGCTGCAATAAGCCTTGTATGAAACCTTTGTTGTACTTGTAATTTTTTATTTCTTGCGTAGTCTCATATGAAACTGGGCAAATTTTTGAAAAGCCTTTTTTGGTTGTGCTCAGAGTAGGGTTTTATGACCCAAACCCTTCTGAACAACAACACCCAAACGCCCCCGCAACATGCAAGGATCTTGAGAGAAATCAACGAGCCTGGGGCCCCAGCACGGGGGGAGCTCCTCCTGCAGGAAATCTTTCTGGACGTGAAGACGAAACCTACAAGAGCCTAGCTGAAGATATGGGCTTTTAAAAAAAGGTTTTTTAGAAACAGAGAAAAAACCCCACCCAACCACGATTTTTAGTGGCAAAAAAGAAGGCAGGTCCGAAAACTCTGAGCGAGCCCAGAGGTAGGGTCGAAGAACACACACGGCCCAAAAGTCTATACCACGAGCAACTTTTCCCCCACTATTGACGTTTTGGCACTTCCTACCCAAAACCCCCAACCTTTTTTTCCCGACCAGTAGATGCTACAGGAACCCTGTTGCAGTAAATTTCTTAAAGGGA
>NW_026501784.1:0-19516 GCF_026875155.1 Cherax quadricarinatus | reverse complement strand
ATTTTTGGGCTAGCTTGATTCGAGTCCTAGAGGTGGGAGATACAGTGCATGCACTCTGAAGGAGGGAATATTGGGGTTTTTGGAGAGTCATATAAATAGTGATGTCTTCGCACTTCTGGCAAGACAGCTGTTTGAATCAGTGGATGATGAATACGTTTCTTTGTTAGGGGGTTATCCTGCCTCTGTGGGAGAATGTCGTGTATTTAAAAAATGGAAAAACCATTGTTGAGTTATCTGGTGCAGGAGAAAAACAAGGGATGAACGGGGCACAGCCAGTCTGAGGGCAGCTCCTGTTTTGCATGTGGAATTTTCGTGGATTTTAGCATCGGCTGAGATTTTCCTTCCTCGCTGCGTCTGGACGATATTTATTTTCTTGGTTCATTTGATAGTTTCATGTCTCTCTCTTTTTATTTAGCAGTGTGCTTGTGTATGTCTTATACTTAATGGATGGAGGATCGAACTTCCACTACTAATTATGCTATATGTCTCACAGTGGTTTATCGATTCTCTATATATATATTTATAATTACTTTTTTTTTCATCTTATAATTTGTTTTAAATATTTAGTTCGCTTAAAACATTCCCTGTTTCTTTGAAAGCATATTTGTTTTCCTCAGCCTGTGTTTTGCATGGCATGGAAGTGCAGTGTGTTAAAACAACACACACACACACATACACAATATAATATATAATATATATACATAATGATATAAATATGGAAGGAATTCGCAAGAGCAGGCGAAATATACACAAACACTGATCTCTGGCTGAAGGAGACTCGAGCCTACGAACCTTGGAACAAGGTACGCAGTGCTATACCAATATATACATATATATATATATATATAATATATATATATATATATATATATATATATATATATATATATATATAAATATATATATATATATATATATATATGCAATAAGATCACAGTAAACAGGTGATTTCAGAATATGCAAAACAACCACTGTGAAAGAATAGAGAAATTCCAAGCGCTTTCGTGACTACTCACATTATCAAGGAACAATGATAGTTCCTTGATAATGTGAGTAGTCACGAAAGCGCTTGGAATTTCTCTATTCTTTCACAGTGGTTGTTTTGCATATATATATATATATATATATAATATATATATATATATATATATATATATATATATATATATATATATATCACATATAAATATTATATATATATATATATATAATATATATATATATATATATATATATATATATATATATAAAACATATATATATATACACATTTTTTTTTCAACAAGTCGGCCGTCTCCCACCGAGGCAGGGTGAACCAAAAAGAAAGAAAATCCCCAAAAAGAAAATACTTTCATCATTCATCACTTTCACCTCACTCACACATAATCACTGTTTTGGCAGATGTGTTCAGTACACAACAGTTTAGAAGCATATACGATATAAAGATACACAATATATCCCCTCCAAACTGCTAATATCCGAAACTCGTCTTTAGAGTGCAGGCATTGTATCTTCCCATTTCGAGGACTCATGTCCGGGCTATATAAAAATAACCGGTTTCCCTGAATCCATTCACTAAATATTACCCTGTCACCACTCCAACAGATCGTCAGGTCCCCAAATATCATTCGTCTCCATTCACCTTATCGAACATGACGAACTTGCCCACGCTAGCGCTTGCTGGAAGTTCCAAGCCCCCATGGCCCCACAAAACCCTCCTTTACCCCTCCTTCCAACCTTTCCCGAAGACCGACTCCCTACCCCGCCTTCCTTCCCCGACAGATTTACACGTGTCTCCATGTGCCATTCTACTTAATCCATGTCATCTCTAAATGAGCGGGGGGGGGGGGGGGGAGCCTAAACCACCCTCAACAGACACGTCTTCAGCCCTCTGTCTTAAATGCTTTTATTAACTCCCAACCTCTCCGCTAATTTCTACACGTTCCGAATTTTCTGCATAATATTTACACCACACATTGGCCTTAAAAGACAGGAACATCTCCACTGGCCGTCCCAACCGCCTCCTCGCTGCTGCATTTAACAACACCAAGTTTGAAGGAAAAAAATACACCCATATAAAAGTGCATAGTACTGCTAACTTATCCACATTACCCTTCTTTGCCTCCATAGATAACTTTTTTCATCTCCACATATCCTCAAAACGCACCACTCACCTTTTTCATCAATTTCCCCCTATGATTAACCTCATCCTTCATAAATTCATCCCCGCTGCAACACGTTAACTCCCATATATATATATATATATAAATATATATATATATATCTATATATATATATCTATATAATATAATATATATATAATAGTATAATATATCATATATATATATTTTCTTTTTTTTTATTTCCTTCCCTTTTAATTCTGCAAAGGTCTCTATTGCAAAGCAAATATAATTGAGTTTCGTTGTTAATTTCCTGCGCTAGATATAACTCTCTTTTGTGACAAAAAGAAAATACATGTTAATTGAAAAGGTAAGAACAAATTTGAGTTACTTGTTATTTCTTTCATATATGATCCTTGTGTTCCTCTTAGTATTTTGGTTGTTATCTGCGTGTTAAGCACTTACTTTCTAATTCTGAGTGGTTGTGTAAAGTCTCAGCTCCTGGACCAGCTTTTCTTGAAGTTAACACACAGAAGGCTTCCCTGTTCCTTTTTAAACGTAGACCGCTGTCGTGATTCCCTCTAAAATTTGGAATCAAGACTCCCTGTGGGTAAAAAAAAAATCCTACTGATACTGTGACATGTCCATTTCACACCTTTAATTTCAATCTTTGTCTCTTTACTCGCCCGCTTTTTAAAGATTCGTTTTTGGTTCACTCCTTTCAGTCTTGAACGTTGTACATGTCCTCACCTTATCCTATCAATCTTCTAGAGCCATCAGACCGTCGTATTCCCACCTCTTAACAAAAGTAGGTATAGTAAGGAAAGAGGACAATTTTGTTTCCTGCGCGGTTTTTAGTCATACGAGTGACCATCCACTTGGGTTTATAAAAAAAAAAGCCTTTGGTCCCATACTACACACCGGGGGGGGGGGAGCCGGGCCTCTGGCTTACCAGTCCACGCCCTTCAAAATTTTGGTTATGGTTTATAACCGCTAGGAATTCACCTCTGTTCGGTAGGTCAACCCACTGAGCTGTGGAAATTACTCTTTGCTTAACATTGCGATATCTCTAGCTTCTATGAAATGACTGCCAACACTTGGCGATGCTAAATGCTCTCAGACCTGTCCTGATCCATTGGGATCAATCAGGTTTGATCCAAGGAAATAAGTAGGCTAGCTCTAATTCCTGGATTAAGGGCCCTCCAAAACGTATTAAAGCGAACCTGTTCTCCAGAAGGACGTAGGCGTTGTTATATATATATGAATACAGGAAAGAGTAAGGTTATGAGCATAAACAAACAAGATTAGGTGATGAAATGATTCGATATCAGATTGGATGGGAGAGAGTAAGGAGGAGTGAATGTAATTCAGATATTTTGGAGTGGACGTGTCAGCAGGATGGGTTCCTATGAAAGATGATGTGAATCATAGAATAGATGAGAGAAGGCTGGAGGCAGTGAGATGTCATGAGATCATGAGGCAATTTGTGGTGTGAATATAATTCAGAGAATTCGTAGTTTTGGGAATTAGGAGGAGGTGCGAGATTACCAAAATCAGTTGTCTCAGACAACATGCAGGGCCTGAGGAAGGGTTGTTTGAGGTGGGTTCGGAACATGTAGGAGAGAATGGAGCGAACAGCAATGACTTCAAGGAGTGTATCAGTCTGTAGGGAAGGAAGCGGGGATAGGGGTCGGCCTAGGAAGGTTAGAGGGAGTAAAGTGAGGCTTTGTGTGCGAGGGCTTGAACTTCCAGCAGGCAGGCGTGAGCGTTTGATAGTAGTGAATGGAGACAAATGGTTTTTTAATACTTGACGTTGCTGTTGGAGGTGTGAGCAAAGTAACATTCATGAAGAGGTTCAGGAGAAACCGCGAGGCCGGACTTGAGTACCTGAGATGGGAAGTACAGTGCCTGCACTGGTGAAGAGGAGGTAGTTAAATGAAGCAGTTTAAAACAGTAGTGTAAAGCGACCCTTCTGGCAAGAAACAGTTGATGGAGTGAATGATGGTGAAAAGACATTTTCTCTCTCGGGGCCACCCACACCTTGGTGCGGGAATCGCCCAATGTTATAAATATATATATATTAATGATATATATATATCTATATTATAATTAAATATATATATATAGATAAATATATATATATATATATCCGTCCGAATAGGCAGAACTTTGCGCGATCTTGGCTTAAATAAGCAAATCACGTTTTGTCACATCCTTGCCATACTAGGACAACGAAAATTTGCGTATACAATAATTTTCAGCCAAAACCATGTCTGGAACCTAACGAAAAAAATACAATTTCACTGTGTTTGTTTAGTATTAAATTATTGTAAACAAATTCTAAAATATAAATTTAGATGGGTTAGGCTAAAATAAATTGTTCTTGTTATAATAAGGGTTAGGTAAGTTTTCTAATTTCTTTTGAGCAAAATTATAAATTTTTACATCAACATTTAAGAAAAAAATATCTTAAAACGTTTCTTTTTTAAAAAGGAAAAATAAAGAAAATTTTAGAAAGGACTTAATTTTAACATATGAGTTCTTGCTATATTGGGGAGACCAGGTTTACATATTCGGCACGACTTAATATATATATATATATATATTGATATATATATATCATATATAAATACTATATATATAGTTTAAAAATTAAAAATTTATAAAAAAAAAAATTTTAAATATATATATAATATATATATATTATATAGTGTCGTAACCGAGTAAACGGCAATTAGCAAGAACTCATTTAAACAATCAAGACCTTTCTAAAAATTTCTCTTATACGTTAAAATATATTTTTTTCATTAATAGTTAAAGTAAAAATTTAAATTTTTCACTACAAAGAATCTAATAAACAACTTAACCTAACCTTATTATAACAAGAGGTAATTTATTTTAGCCTAACCCACTAAAATATATTTAGATTTGTTACAAAAATTTATACTAAACAAACACAGTGAAATAGAATTTTCTTTTTCGTTAAGGTTAAGAATGGATTTTGGCGTAAATTATTCCATACAACAAATTTTCGCTTGTCCTAAATGGCAAGATGAGCGTTGCCTGTTTTTTAAGCCAAGATCGCAAGTTCTCTGCCTATTCGGCACGAATATATATATATATCATACTATATAATAATATACAATATAATATAATATAAATGACAAATGATCAAAAACCAACCACACGACGAAAGAATAGAAATTTCACACAGCGAATCGTGACTACTCACATTATCAAGGAACAATGAAAGTAAAACATCAAAGGAAGGTATATTAAAGTGTACCCACACCTTCACTATCAGATCCCACAGACAACGAAACACGCTGACTCGAGACAGCAAGGCCCGCCGGCCTGAACTAGACAGTCCTTCATCAACCCACCAACAAGACCAACACGTATATATATATATATATAGAGTATATCATATATTATATAAAAATATATAATATAAATATTATACGTGTATTAGGTTGGTAGACAGCAACCACACCCTGCTGAATACTACCCCCTCCAGCTGACTGAGAAACAGAAACCTGTAACTGTTTTAACATGTATGGTAAGATTGCTGGTGTCTCTCATAATCACGCTAATAACAGTGGATATCTTTGCTATACTCTACTTACCTTTTGGTCACACACACCTATCACAGACAACGCACAATGCATATAATTTAATAAATACAACACAACAGCGGTTTTTTCTTCTCTTTGTTCTAAATACAGCTCTTCGTTCTTCTTTATTTGTTCTATGTCCCATGGGGAAGTGGAAAAGAGATATCTTTCCTCGTAAGCCATGCGGTCGATGAGTGACTAAAATGCCGGTGATCAATGGGCTAGTAACCCACTTCTCCTGTAGACAATTTACTATAAGAAAAAGAGGGAAGAAGAAAAACATCAATAAAACTGGGAAGCTTAAATTGGCGTGGATGTAGTGCGAGATGACAATGAAACAGATGATTGCTGGATGTAATGAAATGAAAGAAAGTTGAATGCCTGGCCCCTAAGCGAAACAAAGCTGTATGGGGTAGGGAGTTTCGGTGGTGAGAAATAAATGGGATTAAATCTGGAGTAACTGAGAGAGTTAGAGTTCTAAGGAAGTCGGGTAGCAATATTGTTGAAGGATCAGTTATGGAATGAGAGAAAAGAATATGAATGTGGTAAAATTCGCAAGATTATGTGGATTAAAGTAAAGGTTGGATGCGAAAAGGTTGGGGTTCCCCCATAATAAGCGTGTATGCACCTGAGAAGAGAGGAATGTAGAGGAGAGATAGAGATTTTGGAGATGTTAAGTGAATGTATAGGAAACCTTTGAACCAAGTGAGAGAGATTGGTTGCGTAGGGACCTGAATGCTAAAGTAGAAGAAACTTTTAGAGAGGGTGGTGGTAGGAAAGTTTGGGGGTGCCAGGTGTAAATGAAATGGAGAGGCCCTTGTGAGTGAACTTTGTAAAGAAATGGGTCTTAGTTATAGGTAATACATGTTATAAGAAAAAGAGGAAAAATAAGTTACAAGAAATGATGTAGGGTCGAAATGACAGAAGTTTGTGATTATGTATTGGCTAAATAAACTGACAGTTGACAGTAGAACTTCAGGATGTGAACATTGTTTATAAGGCGTCCCACAGAATATAACAAGATACACCTTTCAGTTGTATCGCTATCACTGCAGAGTACAAAAAGGTAGATGGTGGATTACAAGGAAATAGAAGTCAGTCAGGTAAGAGAGAGGTGAAGGTTTATAAACTAAAATAGGCAGTTAGGGTAAAAGATCTAAACAACAATGGAGGAAAGATGAGGGGCTAATGAGAGCATAGGCAATGGGATCGAGAAGAGGTATGGGGTAAGTTTTTCTAAAAAAGAGTAGTAAATAGTGTTCACAAAGTTATTGTGGTTCCAGAAAGTGGAGTGGCGGAGGGAAGAGGATTGGATTGGTGAATGATGAGTAAAGAGAGTATTAAGGGAGAAAAAAGAATAGCAATATGAGCGAGTTATTACAAGTAGAATGCTGCAAGGAAGGAATAGTACATATTGATAAAAAGAGATTAGGTTAAGAGGAGTGGTGAAGCATATTAAAAAGAGAGGCAAATGAGAGAGTGGGGTGAGATGTTACACAAATTTTTTGAACAAGAAAATCACAACAACAACAGTTTGCGACGACGTGAGATTACACAAATTTAAGCGGAAGCCTAGAGAACAAATGGATTTGTCACGTTAAAAATAGGAGAGGAGAGTTATTAAATGGAGAGTTAGAGGTAATTGGGAAAGATGGAGGGAAAATTTTGCGAGGAATTTGTTAAATGTTGATGAAGATAGGGAATCTGTGATTTATCGTTATAGGGCAATAGGAATAACATCATGTAGGAATGAGGAAGAGCCCATTTGTGAGTAGAGGGGGAGGTATCGTGAGGCAGTAGGATAAAATGAAAGGGGGTAAGGCAGCCGGGATTGATGGTAAATAAAGATAGAAATGTTACAAAGCAGGTGGGATACAGCGATTGTTTCTTGGAGAGGTGGTGCTATTATTTAATAAATGTTATGGATGAGGATACGGTCCTAGGGATTGGCAGAAGAAGCATAGCATAGTTTTCCTTTGTATAAAGGCAAAAGTAGGACAACGATAGTGCAAAAATTATAGAGGGATAAGTCTGTGTGAGTATAACCTGGTAAAGTGTATGGTAAGTATTATTATTGAAAGAATTAGAGTAAGACGAGAATAAGGATAGCAGATGAACAGGGAAGCTTTAGGAAAGGTAGGGGGGTGTGGACCAGGTTGTTTACAGTGAAACATATAATTGAAGAGGTATTTAGAATAAGGCTAAAGAGGTTTTGCGTGCCTTTATGGATTTGGAAAAGTCGTTATGACAGGGTGGATACAGGGGGGCAATGTGGCAATGTTGCCAGATGTATGTGAGGATGTAGGTTACTGAAAGCAGTGCGAAGAGTTTTTTAACGAGGATAGTGAGCTCAAGTTAGAGTATGATAGGAAAGAGGGAGATTATTTCCCATAAAAGTAGGGCCTAAGACAAGGATGTGAGTGATGTCACACGTGGTTGTTCAATATATTTATAGAATGGGTTGTAAGAGAATAAATGGCGAGGTCTTGGTAAGAGGTGAGGAGTTAATTAAAAGATGAAGAATCACACCAAGTGGGAGTTGTCACAGTTGCTCTTTGCTGATGACACTGTGCGTCTTGGGTGATTCTGAGAGAAGATTTGCAGAATGGGTGTGGGAATTTGGTAGGGAATGTAAAAGAAGAAAATTGAAAATGAATACAGAAAGAGTAAGGGTAAAGAGGAGATCAACAAAATAGATTAGGTGATGAAAGATTGGATATCAGATTGAGGAAGAGAGTATGGAGGAGGTGGAAATGCTTCAATTCAATATTATGTCGTGGACGTGTCAGCGGATGGGACTATGAAAGATGAGGCTGAATCAGAATTTGATGAAGGGGAAAAGGGTGAGGCGGTGCACTTAGGAGTCTGTGGAGACAAGAACTTTGGACCTTTGGAAAAGCAAAGAGGGGAATTTGTATGAGACAGTAGTTTTACCAACGCTCTTATATGGATGGTTATGAAGCCTGGTGTTGAATGTAGTATGGCATACCGAGATAAGGCTGAAGGCAAGTGGATATGTCATGTCCTGAGGGCAAATGTGTGGCGTGAATAAATGCAGAGAATCGAAGTTTGGAAGTTAGGAAGAGGAGGAGGCGGGATTACCAAAACTGTTGTTGCTGAAAAAAAGGGTTTGGGGGGGGGTTTTTTTTATTTTCCGGACATGTAGAGACGGAATGGAGCGAAACAGGAATGGCTTCAAGAGTGGTAACAGTCTGTAGTGGAAGGAAGGCGAGGGTAGGGGTCGGGCCTAGGAAAGGTTGAGGGAGGAGGTAAAGGAGTTATGTGGTGCGAGGCTTGACTCCACGGTGCAAGAGCGTGAGCGTGTTATTGATAGGAAGAGAAATAGCAGACAACACATAGTTTTCATAATACTCTGACGTGCATGTTGGAGTGGTGTAGCAAAATAGCATTTATGAAGGGATTCAGGGAAACCTGGCTGGCCGGCCTGAGTCCTGGAGGTGGGAAGTACAGTTCCTGCACTGTAAAGGAGGGGTGTGTTAATGTTGCAGTTTTAAAAAATCTGTAGTGTAAAGCACCCTTCTGGCAAGACAGTTATGGAGTGAATGATGTGACAGTTTTTCTTTATTGGGCCACCCAGCCCTTGGGTAATCGGCCCAGTGTGTTAATAATAATAATTAGATAATAATAATTAATATATATAATATATAATATAATATATATATATATATAAATAATATATAATATATATATAATATATATAATATAAAAACACACATTTTTAACAATGCAAGGAAATTCCTTGCATTGTTTAAAATAAAATCTCTAGTTGGGCTGATGCATGCAGTGGATGAGATGAAAAGCGTAAGCCTTCTCCCTGAAAGCTGGCTCTTTGGCGATCAACGTGTAGGCTCAAGGTGCACGCCAATGCATTCGTCCAGTGTGGTGAGATTGGTATAGACACTGCGTACCTTGTTCCAAGGTTCGTAGGTTCGAGTCTCCTTCAGCCAGAGATCAGTATTTATGTATTTATATATATATAATAGATATATATATATAAATATAAATATATAATAAATATATATATATATATATATAAAGTATATATATATGGCACTGTTTACGTTTAAATTTAGTTTGATTTCTCCCCATACAAGATGGGGAAGAAAGACTGATGTTAAACCAAATTATTCTTAATAGGAAATGAGTATAGAAAATCTTTCATTATTATATAGTTAATAATAATAATAAAATAATAATAATAATTAATAATAAAAATTAATAATAACAGCAATAATAATATATTATCATTCTTGTTATTATTATTTGAATACACGGACAACGTACTGGAGGACAATGACAGGGTCATTCATAAAATAACAAATACACTTGCTACATTATTTGCCCTTTGTGGCAAAGAAAGACAAGGAAATACTCTCAGAAAAACGAGAAACAGAAATAGTAACCATCATCTGGCTGTTATAAAAATGACAGACGTCTAGATTTCTCCTTCCCACTTTTTCCTCATACTTTTTTTTACACCTATTCTATTCCTTGAATTTTGTTAGTGGCAGACCCTTCAGCAGGGAACAATAGCCTGTCGTGATGACTGTTCTCACTCGATGGTCACAAGAGGACTTTCCCATTGGCTTTACAAGTACTCAGACATAGGAAGACCGTTCTTAATTGCTGATGAACAGCAATAGAAATTATGCCCCGAGGAATTAATACATAAATATACCACACACACACATGATAATGGCATCATATATAATATATATATTATATAGTATATATAGTATAGTATATATAAAGTATATATTATATATATATTATATATATATATAATATATTTAGTACACTAGCTGTCTTTCAATCGAATCCAGACATCCCACAATCAAATTACCCAAGAACCTGCACAATCTTCACCCACCTCCTCAGAGTGCAGGCACTTTAAGGTATGATGAATCAAGCCTTTGAGTGAGAGGAATAAAAACCCTTGAGAGACATGAATGAACCATATGTGCACATTGTACGCGAATAAAGTGGAAACCTGATTACTAGCAAGTTGAAATAAGCTGAAATGTTTTTGTACCTCCTGGCAGCTGGATGTAATATTCATTGAGAGGGATAATACAATGATGATATGCATCCTGACAACGTACTTTAGCTCCTATTGTTAGAACTAAAAATTAGATATGATTAAGCGTTGCAGGAGAATTTTGGTACATTAGATGAGTGTGCGGTCTATTGGTATCTTTAATGAGTCTTCATTCTATGTAATTGCATGTTTGATAATTCCCTATCGTTCCTGGATATTCAACTTTTGATTTCATTTCCAAGTTACTACTTGCTTGATAGGTTTCTTGAACGTTCGACAAATACAATGTGAGAATTCCTAGATCGTTTCACATAACACATGCTGTTTGATCCCGTGGTCGTTCCACGTAATTTGCATGCTGAGGACTCCTGGCCGTTCTTCGTGAACTGCTGATGACCATTGGTCTAATATTAATATACAACACTGATGGTTCCTTTACCAATCCATCAGATTAATGAAAGTAATTAGCTGGACGATCAAACATTGGTATCTGCTTGAAAATTTTCCTAGTTCCTCTTTGTTTTTAGTAAGTGGAGAATTAGAGTCGTTGGGATCCTCCACCAGTCAACAATTTAGGTCATTACTCAGGTAAGGAAGCTGGGCATCCTCGAGTCCACTGGAGCCTTTGTAAGTCTTCTTGGAAACGAACTTTCGGAGAGACTGGAAGTAATTTGAGCTTTTAGGAGAATATCCTTTGTTTGTAGCTATCTGTATGAATTTAAAAGTCATAATGGAAGCCTTTTTTTCGCGGGGGCTTATCAGAAGAATTTGCAGCCCTTTAAGAAACTTTTTGAGACATTGACAGAAATTTGGAACTTTATAGAAACCCTCTTGGAGTTTTGAGAAAGTTGCAAATCCCTTGAGAAACTTTGTCGGTGCTTCGCAACAAATTAGGAGAAATTTTGAGAACTCTCTTGGGAACTAAAGGAACTGGGAAATATGGAAACTCATTGTGTAATCTTCGGAAAACTGAATATAGTGTTGAGAACTTCGAGTTACATTATAAATCATCTGAAAGTTCTTAGAGCTATGGGATGCAACATGACGCAGTTGGCCTTTTAAAACCTCCGGTGGGTCAAAGATTTCGTAGACCTTTCATGAACAAAGGAGCCAACTGGATAAACTGGTTTACCTTCGCGAACCTAGATGAAAAGCTTCGCGAACTGGGGTTTTTTTTTTAAGGTCTCAAGTGACATGAAATCCTTGGTGCCCTTGCCCAGCCAGATACCAAGGAAATCGACTGCAAATATGCTGCTCATTAAGGTATGAAGCCACGTTAACGGTGTGTAAAGAAAATAGTAAAAAAAGATACTTAGAGAATTAATGTTTATTTTGGGTGCCACGTATAGTTTAATACAGTTTGCAGTTATGTTTAATTAGATGACCTGAAACTAAAAAGTATATCATAATTAATGAAGTAACGAATTTTTTTGTAAAGGTGTAGAGAATATAAGAAAGGTTGACTGAAAATATTGCATAGAAACACTGCCCAAATAAAATATTGTCGTATTTACATACACAAAACACAAAACAACGGGCTCGACGCTCATCTCGTACGTTAGACAAGGGAATGAATTTTGAAAGAAGGGGAATTAAGTTTAAACTGTAGCTCGGGGGGGTAAGTGTGCAAAGAGGCCAGATCCTGGGATATCCGGTGAAGCTTGTTTAAGAGGAGGGACCGGAGACCTTAAGAAATTCTCCTTTCCCCCTTCGTTCTTCTTCCTTTTTCACATACACAAAACGGTGAGTGTATGAAATACCCAAATACTCAACATGAAAATACCTCAGTTTCAAATATCAAACCCTTAAATACCCAACACTAACACTCATATCTGAATTATATATAACTTCATCCCCTCTCTTCCATACACAAACAACATGAAGATGACTCACGAAATCGTAATGACACGATTGCAAACAAACCATACCCCGGCCGGGGTTGAACCCGAGGTCAGAGAGTCTCAAAACTCCAGCCGGGCTGGAGTTTTGAGACACTCTGACCGCGGGTTCAATCCCGGCCGGGGAATGGTTTTTTAACATGAAGATCTAACTACTTCCTTACAGCTTTAACTTGGACAGACATACATGTCACCTTCTCAACCAAACATTAATGATAATAATTATTTTTAGTCTATCCAAGCCTTTGGGCAAGACCGATAAGAATTTTATCTTAATGGCCTTCGCTAGAGAAGAAGAAAAAAGACTCATTTTCCCACTAACAATCTCGAGATTTCTAGTTGTAACTTTCTTTTTTTTCCAACAGCGACCTGGAAAGCGAAACTTTTTGAGAGTTACTTCTTTCTTACACTTAAGGTGCCTCAGCATTTTCTTCTTTGGGACTTAAACTCGCAGTTTTGATGTTTTTAAGCTTTTTCGCCATGTATTCTGCGGTGGGCGACGCACGCGTTGTTGGCAATCATAGAGTTCCATGGAACTGGACTTTGGGAACAAAAATACGCCTGTAGGATGGATGATGCCAACAGCACATGTGCTGCTCACTGCAGTATACATTTTCGTGTCATGAACTAGGAGCCAGGCAGCCACTGTTTCAGAAAGACGACAGAACCAAACGCAGAATCCTGGAGGAGGCCCACATTCACCCACACAGAAGACCCGTAAGCGAATGTACACACTGGCTGGACAGTCGTCGCTCACATAACCCATAATTCTTAAATTAAAATTTTTACGTATCTCTGGCCCTCACTGTACTTACTGACTTCTGGACTTTTTCCACGACCCCACCATGAGCCTCCCTTGAGACTTTTTTTACGAATTTTACTTTGGGATACTAAGTTGCCCCATAAGGTGATCCAAGGATGAAAAGGGTAGCTCTATATCCTTTAATCAAGAGCTCTTCACCAGACTAAAGTCATTTTCCATTATGATTCTGTGGCCTTACAAATATTAGCTGATCATGACGTAAAATATACGACGGATGGTGCGTAAAATATGACCAGGTGTGAAGATGTGACAGGTTAGAGAGTAGTCATTGAGATAACATTTCGCTCTGGCTGCACTCCCTAAGCTCTAAAACGAGCTAAACGTTGCTTCAATAGAAGTGTGTTTCGCAACCTGTTTCTTTGTCTCCATGTAATTCAGTTTTCTTTCCCATTCCGTTATCGGGGTTTATTTAATTATTTCATCTTATTTTCCCTCTCAGCTACTTCCTAAATTCTCCCCCTTTAAAAGGAGATTTTTCTTAAAACTCCCGCTCTCATTTCTTATTCTTCATACCTTTCGTCCACAGTATTCTCACTAGCTCTCTTTTCCAGCGTTTGTTAGGTACTCTTGAGGGGAGCCCTTCACTGACCCCTCTCCGTTCTCTTTCCCCCTCCTCGTTTTTCCATCTGTCGATATTCATTTTTTAACCCAATTTGCTGTCTGGTTTTGTTAGCGTGCAGTTTTTTTAGGTTTGAGTGTGTTGGTGCTGTGCTTTTGGGGGTGCTGTTTGTTGATCTCATGTGTTACTAATGTTAATGCTGCTTCATAAATGCTTTTGTGCTGGTACGGGTGTTGCTTTTTATGCTGCTGCAGTTCCCTTTGTGCTAATCTCATGCTGTTGCAGGGGTTCTATGCTGCATTTGCTGCGCGAGGCCCCTTCCCTAAGGTTTTGTTTTTTATTTTTGTGCTTTGTTGGCTGTTGCTTTCAGTTTACCCTGCTGTTGTGCTGCTGCTAATATTGTTTCCCCTGTGATTTTTCCCACCTTACTGCTGCTGACTTTCATCTTCTTGATTTGGTATACCCGTGGCGGTTATGGGGGGGGGTTAGGGGGTGGTGGTCATGATTGTGGTTGCTGTGTTTTTGTATGGTGGTGGTGGAGGGTGTGTGTGTGGTGTGTGTTGTGTGGGGTTGTCGCGCGCGTTGTGTGTATTTGTGTGTGTTTTTTTTAATGTGTGTGTGGATGAGTGGTTGTACATGCATATGCGCACACCCCTAGCTATACTCCCCTGTTTTAGCCCCCGGGGTCGAAAGTAGCGTGCTAATGGGGTTCCCATCCTTTTCCCTAAAAGCAGTGTATCTGTCTCCCTCCATCCAAAAGGTCACAGAGGTTACGGAGGTTCCTGGAGGTTTTCCCGGGGTCAACCCCCCCGCGGCCGGCCATGACAGGCCTCCGATGGATCAGGCCCTGAAAACTGGCGTTACTGCTCCCCGCACGCGTCCAACGTACGACCCACACCCCGGTGATCCGGCACTGATTTGGGTATCTGCCCGCTCTCTCTTAAAGGACCCGGGGGTTTATTGGCTTTCCCAAATGCTTGATGGGAGGCTGTTGAACATTTCGGGGCCCCCGGACACTTTGGTTTTTTCCCCTTTAGTGTCCCAAATGGCGCACCACTTTTTTTGGGGGATTTTGCATCGCCTCCCCAATCTTTTATTTTCGTAGGGGGGGATTTTGTGGTGCAGTTGGGGGCCCACCCTTTCCCAAGATTTTCCCCAAGTTAGTTTATGAATTCTCCCCTCCTGCTTTCCCAACGAGTCAAGTAAGTGCTTCCAAAGCGTTCCAGTTTTAAAGGGGGCTTGGAAAAACTTATACGTGCAGTAAAGGTCTCTGTACACTCTTAGATCTGGATTTCACCTGCTTTGAATGGAGATGTTAATGTACAGCAGTATTCCGCTAGGAGAAAAAATGATTTGAAAGGATCATGGGCTTGGCATTATCGTTTTGAAAGTTCTCATTATCCATCCTATCTTTTTTTTGGACGTGCGATCGTGGCACTGTTGTGACCCTTGAAAGTAAATCTTCAACATTATATCCCGGTCCCTTCATTTTTTTTTCCGCTCTATTTTTGGGCCCGGGTCAGTAGTATACTTGTTTAGTTTTTCCCCCTCCATTTTCCCAAAACGGAGTATTTGAATTTGTTCATGAACTAATTTTTTTACGTTCCCCCACGGGAAAAACTTTGTTTATCTTCTTGGATTTTTTAACCCGGTCTCAGCGATGCAGCCTCATGCAGACCTAGTATCCCCGCAAAGGATGTACGGTGCTGGGGTGTATTCTCTGTCTATGTTGTTGGGTTAAGGGAATAAGATGGGGCAAAGTACTGTCCCTTGTGGAACAGAACCTTCACTATGGCAGCCTCCGATTTAATCTGTGACCATACTTTTTGTGTTCGATTTGTTAGGAAGTTAAAGATCCTCCCCCCCTTTCCCAGTTACCCTTTAGCCTTATTTTTATGGGTATTACCCCTGATCGCATTTGTAATGTTTTTGCAAAGTCTGGTATATTATTCATTTGTTTTTCCCCAGGCATCCAGGCCATGTCATAGTAAACCAGTAGTTGTGAGAGGCAGCAGCGCCTCCCCCGAACCATGTTGCCCGGTTTGTGCAGTTTTTGGGGAACCCAGGTGATTTGCAATCCTGCTTTTACACTCTTTAAAGATTTTTTGATGGGGGACGTCAGAGCTTTGGGTCTATAGTTTTAGCTAATGTTTGCTGCTACCTTTATGGAGGGGGGCTTATCCGTTGTTTTAAGTGACTGTGGAATTTCCCCCTGCCCAAGCTCCTCCTCCTAGTGTATTGGGCACGGGGAGGGGGTTTCTTGCAGTTTTAAATAAAAACGAGTTCACGAGTCTGGGCCGGGGCTGAGGATAGGCATTTTGTCAAGGGTTTTTTTTCGAATTCTAGGAGTTAGGGTAATGTCGGAAATCTGGCATAATTTATGGGGTTTTTAGGCTCATTCATGAAAAAATCATTTGGGGGCGATCCTCAGACCCATTTTGTGGTTCATTAAACACAGAGTCGTACTGGGATTTCAATATTTCACTCATTTCCTTTTTGTCATCGTGTAAGTCCCCTCCTGTCTGAGTAAGGGCCGATACTAGATGTGGGATTTTCCTTGTTTTTTGGCATATGAAAGAAATTTTTGAATTTTTTTCAATTTTTACTTATAGCTTTTAAACTCCTCCTGCCTTCCTGGTTCCTGAAGGTCATTTAGCTTAGTTCGATAGTTTCCCCTTCCTGGTCAGGCCTCCTTTCGTGTATCAGATTTTCTAGCACTCCTGAGGGCTCAGGACTCTTCGTCGCTTCTGGGAGGGGAGCGTCTTTTTCTTCCCGTTTATCCCGCTCTTCTTCTTTTTAGGGGGAATATGCTAGAAAAATGTTCGGGTCCCGGAAGTTGTCCTTTCAAGGAATGGTTTGGATCCATGTCATTTTAAAACATCTTCCCAAGTTTTCGTTTAGGAATGGTTTACCGGTCCCGTTGTGTTCTTGTTGTTGAAATTGTTTTGTGAAGACACCTTCACAGGTACAGCATTCTGCTGTTGGACCCCTATGCATGTACGGCTGGACTTCGATTAGATTGTGATGGAATTAGTTGTTTTTTATATTCTTATGCTCTTTTCAGGTCCTCATTATTTGTGAAGATAAGGTAAGTGTTTTTCTGTCTTGTTGGTCCCTATTGCTGGCTAAAGGGGTGTTTTTCGCAGAGACTTAGTGCTATTGTTGTGACCCTTTTTCTGCGCTACTCCGGGGATTGTTTAGCTATAACATTATTTGCTACATTCTTCCATTTTTTATGCCCTTTGGTTGAAATCACCAAGCAGTAAAATGTTTGGGGTGGAAAGGGAAAGGTTTTCCAACTAATCAAATTTTTAGTAGCTGTTCCCTTTAACTGTTGTGAGGTTGCATCTGGTGGTTTTTACAACCACAAAGACTAGGTTTTGGTTTCGATCTTTATTGATAGAACCTAATACCCCATTTGTGGTGTTCGCAAATCCGGCGATAAGGGACTCTTTGACTACAGGCCAACCCCCCCCCCTTTTTGCCTGTTTTTTTCTGTCGATCTAAAGGTTGAAAACCCCTTATCCATATTTCCTTTTTAAAATGAAATTTTTTTGGAGTCTCTGTGAAGGCTGCAAAATTGCTTTGACTCTTGAAGTCATGATAAAAAGGGATTTTTGTTGTTGGTGGTGGCTTAAGGCCTGTATTTGCAAATATGAACGAGGTTGTATTTGTGTTTGTTGGGGGGGTTTTTTTTTGGATCGTAGTTGTAATTTTTGGGGGTCTGGGTGGCCCCTGGTGCGCCTCCAGTCCAAAAGGCTCCGGGGTGCACTATTTTTATTTCTTCCCTTTTCTTTTTTCGTTTCCCGCCACTAAAAAATCACCTGGAGTTGGGTTGTCGAGCTACTATTGTTTGTCTTGTGGGGTTTTCCTTGGTCCCTTTTGATGGTATGCAGGGCCAAAGGAATAATAAACATTTTAATATGATCTAGTACAATGAGGAGTTCCCGTATTTGGATCAAAAGCCTTCACCAAAATAAAAGCACTGGGTAATATATTTTTGTAATTCATTTCGATAAAAGAATTGTTCCCCCTCCTCCTCCCCCTCCTCCCCTTTTTTGTTTCCCTTCGTTCTTTCCTTCATTGTCTCTCTCGTTTCTTTCCCTTTGGGTCTCCCCCCGTTCCTCCCTACGCTGTCTTCCACTTTATTTAGAGATAAAAAAATCATTTCCTCGGGCAGTCTTGTCTGCCCTTCCCTCATAGTGTTTTTTAAATGCCTGGGGGGGAAATGTTATTTTAGGCTCTCTATCAGTGACTGTCTTTTATGAACCCTTAGCATGACTTTTTATTAATATATTTAATATTTATTATTTATTTTATATATTATATATATATTATATATATATATATATTTTAATATTGTGTGTGTGGTGTTTTACTCACCTAGTTGTACTCACCAGTTGAGGTTGCGGGGGGGCGAGTCGAGCTCCTGGCCCCCCCTCTTCATGATCGCTACTAGGTCACTCTCCCCGAGCCGGGGTTTTCATACCTCTGCTTAAGTTGTATGGATCCCGCCTCCCCTACATCGCTTCCCAAAAATTCCATTATGATCTCTGTGGCTGAAGAAATACTTTCCCAACATCCCCTTTATATCTGTGTCTTCGCTTCCCAAATGTGTCCCTTGTTTCTGTGTCCAACTCTGGAACATCCCGTCTTTGTCCCCTTGTCAATTCCCCTTTAGTTTTTTGTATGTCTTTTTATGTCCCCCCATTCTCCTGTCCCCGTGTGTAGGTTTATTTCCCTTAACCTTCCTCGTAGGGCATCCTCTTAGCTCGGGTGTTTTTTGCAAAAACCCTTTTCCTTTTTCTAGTTTCTTCAGGCTTGGTAGGTGGGGTTTCCAAAAAGGTGCCGCATACTCCAATATGGGCCTAAAAATACCGGGTACAGGGTCCGAATGATTCCTTTTAAGAGTCGGATGCGTTCGAGGGTTTTCTAGGCGCCCCTATGCTCAGCAGTTTTTGGGTTGATGTGCGCTTCAGGAGTTGCCTGGTGTTTACTCCCCCAAGATCTTTTTCCTTGGTGAGGTTGTAGTCTTGCCCCCAGACTGTACCGGGGGCCGGCCTTCTTTGCCCTTCCCAATCTTCTGACTTTGACTTGGTGGGATTGAATCCCGGGGCCCAATTTCTGGAAGGTCTGCGCCCGTCCAGATCCCCTTTTTTGTTCTGCCTGGTTTTCCGATCAGTGTTTCTTTATCAATTCCGTATCTGAACAGGGACCTCAGAGTCCTATTTCCCTTCCCTCTGTCGTTTACAAAAACCGAAACACACTGGTCCTAGGGACCCCTGGGACCCGTGGTCAAGGTGCCCACTTGCACCCCGCCCCGTACCATACTCGCTGCTGTTTTTCCCGACAAGTATTCCTGTCCATTGTAGTGCCTTCCCCGTGTGTGTGTGTGTGTGTGTTTTTGTGTGTGTGTGGGGTGTGTGTGTTGGGGTGTGTGTGT
>NW_026501781.1:0-10299 GCF_026875155.1 Cherax quadricarinatus | reverse complement strand
TTCTCCACCTACCCTTTTCCCCAAACCCATTTTTTGAGTATAGGTGACAAGTTGACACCTGAGCACACTGCAAACCAGCAGAGATATGTACATATTTATATACAAATGACAATATCATACACCTCCATGATTGAGTAAACTGCCATGTCAGGACCGCGTGCACAACCTCTCTCACTATTCAATGACAAGTTTGACCATAACAATAAATACATTACACAATATTATATACGTAGCACACATAAATGAGTTATAACCTGTGACTGCAAAAGTTGATCAACATATTAATTTACGTGGTTACTCTACTGTGGAGAAATCGAGAGGACCCTATAGTGTCGTTACCATCTTAGTTAAATTAGGCTACGCATTTCGAAATATTCACCTTGACGAAGATAATATTCTTGCAATAGAACTGACGACATCTCATGGCCAACTATTGATAGGAACTGTATATTATCCTCCGAGACAACTATATATGGAGTCCATTCCTCTACACAGGATATTAAACAGAAATATTTTTATAATTCTGGCTGGAGATTTTAACGCCCGTCACCCTGCCATCTTTAACTTTGGAGCTGGTAATTCGTTGGGTGATTTGAAAGGAAAACAATTATTTAATGTTATGACAGCCAGGAATCTGTCATTTCAAGGCCCATTCATTAAATTGTATATTGGTCCTCATCCGGGGACGCCAGATATAGTCCTGACCAATGGAGATTGTGACCTCTTCATTGTCGTGTCTCTCCTGGTGGGAACGTAGGATCTGACCTTATACCTGTTATAATACAGCTACAAGCTTCTCCATTTAGAATACTTGTACCTCCTAAACCCAATTTTAACACCCTAGGATTTGACCCCTTCAGGGCATTTCTTGGTGACGACAAAATTGTTACGTTGGAAAATTTGCCATCCGCTGCAATTAACGATGCGGACAGCTCTCTTCACTGCAGAATACTTGATACAACTAATGCAACTTGCCAATTAGCTTACACAAAGATCTACCAACAATATGAACCTACCAGGGAAATTAGAGACGGTATGAGAAATTATCAAACTAAATGTCAAAGGCATCTTCAAACGCAACAACCACCAGAGGATAAACTGTATAGGTTGAGACAGAACTTAATTACCATGATTAGTCATCACAAACGAGACTCGTGGAAATTTCTAGTTCTCCAAGCTAACGAGTATAAACTTCAGCCTGCAAAATTTTGGAGCAAGATCCGGCAACTTTTTGGGGCAAAGCACAAGGCTCCCACTTACCTAAATTCATACCTTCGCTGATGATGATGAGGAGGAGGTTGGGATAAAACTTGATGATCCACAGGACCAGGCTAATCTGATGGGTAATGTGTGGGAGAAAATTCTCTCCCACAATAACATTCGCCGAATTAATAATAACCATTATCAGTTGGTTAATGAATGGAGAGATGGGAACTTAGCTGATCTCTAGCCACTATCTTCCATTGATACAACAACTCTTGAAGATGACCATTCTCTTACTAGACCAGTTACACTACTTGAGATGAGTCAGGTTATTGGAAGAATGCGAAATAGAGCCCCTGGTCTCTCTGGAATAACAATGAAACAAATAAAGTTCCTACCCAGAAATTGTAAACAGTGTTTGGTCAATATCTTTAATCCCATCTTAGCCTTTGGACATTTTCAAATGGCTTTTAAGACTGCAAGGATGATCTTTCTTGCTAAACCCCATAAAGACATCCACCAACCTGCGAACTATAGAACTATATCCTTACTTGAAGTCACTGGCAAAGTTCTTGAGTAGATCATTTCCAATAGATTGAACTATTACATGAAGTTTAATCACCTCTTTTTTGAAGAACAGTTTGGCTTTAGAACACATAGAGGTACCCATCATGCAATAAACATTATTTTCGATGCTGTAGCGAGCCTGAAACATCAGGACAATTTTGCCCTAATTGCCACCAGGGATGTTCACAAAGCTTTTGATAACTTATGGCATGATGGTCTCATATATAAACTTTATTGACCTACCTGATATAACTGGACTTTCTCAGATTAATATATAACTTCTTATGTCCTGCCTTTCACGGCAGGTCGACAGAGCCTTTTATACCGACAGCTGGTGTCCCGACAGCTGGTGTCACGACAGCTAATGTCCCGACAGCTGGTGTCTTAGTCCAATACTACTCAACATTTATGTAAATGATGTTCCTCAACCTTAGTTTAATGATACAAATTTTAAACGCAATTTCCAGATGATGTTATCCATGTCGTTTTAGCAACCTTTTTTAAAACAGGGGGAATTAAGTTGGGAGGTTCATGGAAACAATGTGTTAAAAACTTCCCCGAAACATTTAATTTGGAAAAGAAATGGAGAATTAGACTAACCCCTGAATAGCCCTTATTAGTACGATGGATGTTTTGCATAAATCATCGAAAAAAAGGGGGGGAGTATCCCCATCAGAGGAAAAACTATACATTAAAAACCCTTAACAAGATTTTGGGAATGAAATAAAAGGGCTGCCCCATCATTATTCATGTTAGTAAAAAGATTAACATAGCCAAACCTGTCTCAGCAGTCTCTAGATTTAATCAAATTAATGTAAAAACATCTGTAAAAAATGATGTAGACCTATACTCGAATATCCATGTGCCCCAATGTCGTTAACAACAAAAACCAACATGCTACGGTTGAGGGACCCCAAGAAAGTTTTTCCCCGTTTTTTACGGGACAAGGTGGAGAGCCCGGGTTTAAAATGGCAGATTTACACACCCCAACAGGAATTGCTGCCTAAAGTAGTTTGTTATGTGAAGAAGAGGCAACTTATGCAATGCAAAATTAATACGAGATAGAGAACACCTCCCCAAGTTGAAAAATACTACCCACATATCATTTTTTCCCCCCTCCTCACAGGGCCCTAAAAAAATGATCTTCCATAGAGGCTGCGCCCACTTCTCCTATAACGATTACCAACGACCAATGATCTTTACCAACCTCCCTGCGATGAAGATGACGTGTAAACCCCGAACCCGTCTATGTTATAAGAATTCCTCCCCCAATTTGGAGATACTTAAGTAATTTTTACTTTCACATTATATTGTAAAATTTGCTATATTACTTAAAGGCACCACCTTGAAAAAAGCTAACTGGGCAGGATTTTGGGGAAAAATTGTTTTACAACTATCGCCTTTCCTTGTGTGAAAAAAATTTGGTATGTAATCGAAAAAAAAAAAGGCAAAAAACCCCGCTTTTTTTGTATTACCGCCCAGAGTCGTGCCTATATATCTGTTATATCTGTGTGATCGATGGGTAAATTTATATCCTTTTCAATAATTATCTGTTATTACACATACACACTTTTTAAATTGCACCAAAGTGGTTGTGTCACTTCCCTTTTATATCCTACCTCACTCCCCCCCTCCTTTCCAATATTTCTATCCTTGCCCATCCTTCTTCCTTACCCACCTTACCAAAGCTCTGGTCATAAGTTTAAGTTCAAGCCATCACTCTGTAATTACGAAATCGTAATGCAGTCGTGTCATTACGAAATCGTAATGATACTGCCAACAAACCATACCATGGGTGGGATTAGAACCCGCGATCAGAATCACCAAACTACAGACCGTCGTGTTAGCCACTGAGCCAGCTAGCTTCAATAAGATTCATCCAACTAGGTATATTTCTACACTATAGGAAGGTTATCATAGGCACCACTATGACCACAAATGCAAGTTTTTACAGACTAATCTTCTGCTAGCATGGCCGTGTCGAACTCTAGATCAAGTCCCCTCAAAGCCGTCAACATGACTCACGAAATCGTAATAACACGATTGCAAACAAACCATACCACGCATAGGATTAGAAGCCGCTATCAGAGAGCCTCAAAACTCCATGTTGGGACGGCTTTGAGGGGACTTGGCTAGAGTTCGTCACTGCCATGATAGCGGGAGATTCGTCTGTAAAATCTTGCAATTGTGGTCACAGTGGTGCCTATGCTAACCTTCCTATAGTGCAGAAATATACCAGTTGTGATGAATTTCTTATTGGAAGCTAGCTGGTCCAGTGGCTAACGACGGTCTGAAGTTTGAGACTCTGTGATTGAGATTTACTCCCACCCCGTGTATTACCGTAGTTTACTGGAGAGGAGGTCCGGGGGGTCAACGCCCTCGAGGCCCGGTCTGTGACCGGCTTCATGGTGGATCAGGGCTTGCACTCAACAGGCTGTTACTGTGTAACACGCAATCCAACTTACGAACCACAACCCCACTGGTCGGTACTTACTTGAGGTGATTGTTCCAGTGCCCGTTGATGACAGCCAGGATCTATTGGATATCACTTATGTATGCTGGAGGCAGTTTGATGTTAGTCTTGGGCAGCTGACACTTATTGTGTTGTCTCTTAACGTGCTAGTGACTCCTGCTTTTCATTGGGGGAGATGTTGAATCGTCTGCCGGGTCTTTTGCTTTCGTTGGGGAGTATTTTTCGTGTGCAAAATTGGTATTATCCTCTGTATTTTCCAGGTGTTATAATTCATGTATCTCTTTTCTCCTGCATTCAGGGAGTACGGTCCAGGAACTTCAAGCGTCCCAGTAATTTAGGTGTTTTATCTCTGTTATGATGCCGTGAAGGTTCTCTGTACATTTTTCTAGGTCAGCAAATTCAACTGCTTGAAAGATGCTGTTTAGTGTGCAGCAATAATCAAACTAGTAGAACAAGCGACCTGAAAAATGTCATCATGGGCTTTGCATCATAGTTTTGAAGGTTCTTATTATCCCATCTGTCCATTTTTTCTAGCAGATGTGATGTAATACGAGTTTATGGGTCTTTGAGGGTGAGGTCTTCCAACATGATCATCCATGTCTTTTGACGGTAGTTTTTCGCTCTATTGTGTGGTTGGAATTTGTTTTTATACTCTGATGAATTTAAATTTTCTCAGACAGGATCGACTGCTATAAACCCATGTTGCCTCGGGTTGTGTAATTGGAATGGGTACCTAGAGATGGGTGGTTATCTAGCTTCTTAGGACCTCTCAATGATTTTATGATATGGAATGTAGCACAATCGGTCTGTAGTTCTTTGATATTACTTTACTGCCCCTTTTGTGGAGTGGCTATGTCTGTTGTTTTAGTAAGTGTGGGACGACCCCTGGTGTCCATGCTCCCTCTCCATAGGAATGTTAAAAGCACGTGATAGGGCTTCCTGCAGTTCTTATGAACACGGAGTTCCATGAGGTCTGGCCATGGGGCAGAGTGCATGGTCATGTCATTTATCACCTGTTCAAAAGTCATTTGGTCGCCATGATAACGTCATTGTCTTGTGTTAACAATAAATTCTGTGGCTCCCTCATAAAAATCATTTAGATCTTCTGGTGACTCTCAGTCTGGGTTAGCGGATCGCTAAAAAACCGAGCCGCTGTAATGTTATGTTTGCAATCGTGTCATACGATTTCGTAAGTCATGTTGACGGCTTGACTGGACTTCGAGCTAGAGTTCGTCACGACCATGGGTAGCGGGAGTTTCTTCTGAAAAAAACTTGCATTTTGTGGTCCCAGTGGTGCCTACGCTAAACATTCTTGTGGTGTAGAAATATGCCTCGTTGGATGACTTCTTATTGAAGCTTGCTGGCCCAGTGGCTAACGCAACGGTCTGGAATTTTGAGAATCTCTGATGGTGGGTTCTAATCCCACCCGTGGAATGGTTTGTTAGCATATGGATACACAAAAAGGCCTTGGAACTAGGACCCTAAAGGTTAACAGGCATACTTTTGTATTTATTCTACATATTACAGTTCACTTATCTGTTACAAGAAAAAAATAAGGACATTTTGCCTTAATATCTGGTATCTTATTTTCATTAAAATGATTTACAAAGTAATTTTGTAAATGGTCCAAGTTGGACAGAAACGTCGTCGTAAGCTCCACTCTCCTATGTGCAGGTTATTTGTGTAATTTATTTCCTTATGTTTAGCTATGTATAAGAATTGTCTTTGTGTACCTGGACCTAAATAAACATTATTACACTGAACTTGTGTAAGTGTAGCTATGTAAAAACTTACAAGTTCATTTATTTTTTTTTTTATGTTAGTTTATTTACAAGAATGGACTTGAGGTGAGAGGTTGTTAGATATTAGAGGTGTTTGTTCAGGGACGCCAGCCATAGACACTGGACTGTTGCAGTGTTTTAGTTCTCTTGGAAGTGAGAGGTTGTTAGGAGTGGTAGAGGTATATGTTCAGGGGGAGTAATACACTTGACTTTGCCAGTGGTGAGTTCTACTGGAAGTGAAGAGGTTGTTAGAGTGTAGAGGTGTTTGTTCAGGGAGTAAGACACTTGACTGTGCCAGTGTTTAGTTCTCCTGGGAAGTGAGAGGTTGTTAGAGTGTAGAGGTGTTTGTTCAGGGAGAAAGACACTTGACTCTGCCGGTATTTAGTTCTCCTGGGAAGTGAGAGGTTGTTAGAGTGTAGAAGTGTTTGTTCAGGGAGAAAGACACTTGACTCTGCCGGTGTTTAGTTCTCCTTGGAAGTGAGAGGTTGTTAGAGTGAAGAGGTGTTTGTTCAGGGAGTAAGACAATTGACTCTGGCAGTGTTTAGTTCTCCTGGGGATGTGAGAGGTTTGTTAGAAGTGTAGAGGTGTTTGTTCAGGGAAGTAAGACCACATGACTCTGCGGTGTTTAGTTTCTCCTGGGAAGTGAGGAGGTTGTTTGAGTGTAGAGGTGTTTCTTTCCAGGGGAGTAAGGACACTTGACTCTGCCGTGTTTAGTTTCCTGGAAAGGGAGGGTTTGTTAGAGGTAGCGGTGTTTGATTCAGGGAGCAAGACACTTGACTTTAACTGTGTTTAGTTCTCCTGGGAAGTGAGAGGTTGTTAGAGTGTAGAGGTGTTAGTTAAGGGAGTAAGACACTTGACTGCCAGTGTTTAGTTCTCCTGGGAAGTGAGAGGTTGTTAGAGGTAGAGGTTAGAGGTGTTTCTTCAGGGAGTAAGGCACTTGACTATGCCAGTGTTTTGTTCTCCTGGGAAGTGAGAGGTTGTTAAAGTGTAGAGGTGTTTGTTCAGGGAGTAAGACACTTGACTCTGGCAGTGTTTAGTTCTCCTGGGAAGTGAGAGTTTGGTAGGTTGTAGAGGTGTTTCTTAAGGGGATAAGCACACTTTGACTCTGCCAGTGTTTAGTTCTCCTGGGAAGTGAGTGAGAGGTTGTTAGAGCGTAGAGGTGTTTTTCACGGGAGTAAGACACATTGACTTGCGGTGTTTAAGTTCTCTGGGAAGTGAGAGGTAGTTAGAGTGTAGAAGTGTTTGTTCAGGGAGTAAGACACTTGACTCTGAAAGTGTTTAGTTCTCCTGGGAAGTGAGAGGTTGTTTGAGTGTAGCGGTGTTTCTTCAGGGAGTAAGACACTTGACTCTGCCAGTGTTTAGTTCTCCTGGGAAGTGAGAGGTTGTTAGAGTGTAGAGGTGTTTCTTTCAGGGAGTAAGGACACTTGACTCTGCCCAGTGTTTAGTTCTCTGGGAAGTGAGAGGGTTGTTAGAGTGTAGAGGTTGTTTCTTCAGGGAGTAGCACTTTGACCTATGCCAGTGTTTAGTTCTCCTGGGAAGAGAGAGGTTGTTAGAGTTAGAGGTGTTGTTAGGGAGTAAAGACACTTGGACTTTGCGGTTGTTAGTTCTCCTGGGAAGTGAATGTTGTTAGGAGCCGTAGAGGTGTTCTTCAGGGAGTAAGACACTTGACTCTGCCAGTGTTTTAGTTCTCCTGGGAAAAAGAGTGAAGAGGTTGTTAGAGTGTAGGAGGTGTTTCTTCAGTTAGATAGAGACTTGACTCTGCCAGTGTTTAGTTCTCCTGGGAAGTGAGAGGTGTTAGAGTGTCTTAAAGATGTTTGTTTGTTTTCAGGGAGTAAGACACTTGACTTGCGGTGTTTACTCTCCTGGGGAAGTGAGAGGTTGTTAGAGTGTAGAGGTGTTTCTTCAGGGAGATAAGACACTTGACTCTGCCAGTGTTTAGTTCTCCTGGGAAGTGAGAGGTTGTTAGAGTGTAGAGGTGTTTGTTCAGGGAGTAAGACACTTGACTCTGCCATTGTTTAGTTATCCTGGGAAGTGGAGTTTGTTAGAGTGTAGAGGTTGTTTGTTCAAGGGAGTAAGGACCTTGATCTGCCGGTGTTTAGTTCTCCTGGGGAAGTTGAGAAGGTTGTTAGAGTGTAGAGGTGTTTTTTTTTTTTTCGTTCAGGGAGTAAGGACACTTGCTCTGCCAGTGTTTAGTTCTCCTGGGAAGTGAGAGGTTGTTAGAGTGTAGAGGTGTTTGTTCAGGGAGTAAGACACTTGACTCTGCCGGTGTTTAGTTCTCCTGGGAAGTGAGAGGTTGTTAGAGTGTAGAGGTGTTTGTTCAGGGAGGTAAGACACTTGACTCTGCGGTGTTTAGTTCTCCTGGGAAGTGAGAGGGTTGTTAGAGTGTAGAGGTGTTTCTTCAGTTGAAAGACACTTGGGACCCTATGCTAGTGTTTTAGTTCTCCTGGGAAAGTGAGAGGTTGTTAGAGTGTAGAGGTGTTTCTTTCAGTTAGAAAGACATTGACTCGGCCAGTGTTTTGATTCTCCTGGAGTGAGAGGTTGTTAGAGTGTAGAGGTGTTTTCTTCAGTAGAAAGACACTTGGACTCTGCCAGTGTTTAGTTCTCCTGGGAAGTGAGAGGTTGTTAGAGTGTAGAGGTGTTTCTTCAGTTAGAAAGACACTTGACTCTGCCAGTGTTTAGTTCTCCTGGGAAGTGAGAGGTTGTTAGAGTGTTGAGGTGTTTCTTCAGTTAGAAAGACCACTTGACTCTGCCAGTGTTTAGTTCTCCGGGAAGAAGTGAGAGTTGTTTAGAGTGTAGAGGTGTTTGTTCAGGGAGAGAGTAAGACACTGACTTGCCGGTGTTTAGTTCTCTGGCGGAATGTGAGGTTGTTAGAGTGTAGAGGTGTTTCTTCAGTTAGAAAGACACTTGACTCTTCCAGTGTTTAGTTCTCCTGGGAAGTGAGAGGTTGTTAGAGTGTAGAGGTGTTTCTTCAGTTAGAAAGACACTTGACTCTGCCAGTGTTTAGTTCTCCTGGGAAGTGAGAGGTTGTTTGAGTGTAGAGGTGTTTGTTCAGGGAGTAAGACACTTGACTCTGCCAGTGTTTAGTTCTCCTGGGCTCCACCTCATCTAAGTTGATAATCTAATGTTCCAGAGGAAACTTTGTTTTCTTTCTTTTTGACTAGCAATAAAGATTACTATTTTTATTTTTATTATTATTATTATTATTATTATTATTATTATTATTATTATTATTTTTATTATTATTATTATTATCAGGGCGTGATCAACCAGGCTGTTACTGCTGGTAGCACGCAATCCAACTTACGAACCACAACCCCACTGGTCAGGTACTAACTTGAGGTGATTGTCCAGTGCCCGCTTGAAGACAGCCAGGGATCTATTGGTAATCCCACTTATGTATGCTGGGAGGCAGTTGAACAGTCTTGGGCAGCTGACACTTATTGTGTTGTCTCTTAACGTGCTAGTGGCACTCCTGCTTTTCATTGGGGGGATGTTGAATCGTCTGCCGGGTCTTTTGCTTTCGTAGGGAGTGATTTTCGTGTGCAAATTTGGTATTAATCCCTCTAGAATTTTCCAGGTGTATATAATCATGTATCTCTTTCTCCTGCATTCCAGGGAGTACAGGTTCAGGAACTTCAAGCGTTCCCAGTAATTTAGGTGTTTTATCTCTGTTATGCATGCCGTGAAGGTTCTCTGTACATTTTCTAGGTCAGCAAATTCAACTGCCTTGAAAGATGCTGTTAGTGTGCAGCAATAATCAAACCTAGATAGAACAAGCGACCTGAAAGAATGTCATCATGGGCTTTGCATCCATAGTTTTGAAGGTTCTTATTATCCATCCTGTCATTTTTCTAGCAGATGTGATTGATACTGTGTTATGGTCCTTGAAGGTGAGGTCTTCCAACATGATCACTCCCATGTCTTTGACGGTAGTTTTTCGCTCTATTGTGTGGTTGGAATTTGTTTTATACTCTGATGAAATTTAAATTTTCTCAGACAGGAGCGACCTGCCCTAAACCCATGTTGCCCTGGGTTGTGTAATTGATGGGTACCTAGATGGGTGGTTATCTAGCTTCTTAGGACCTCTCAAAGATTTTTATGATATGGAATGTTAGCACTATCGGTCTGTAGTTCTTTGATATTACTTTACTGCCCCTTTTGTGGAGTGGGGCTATGTCTGTTGTTTTTTAGTAAGTGTGGGGAAAGACCCCTGTGTCCATGCTCCCTCTCCATGGATGTTAAAAAAAGCAGTGATAGGGGGTTCCCCCCAGTTTT
>NW_026501773.1:0-18022 GCF_026875155.1 Cherax quadricarinatus | reverse complement strand
CCCCAACTCCCCGCTTTCCATATCGTTACTGTTCCTTCACTCTTGAAAAACATCTTTCCCCTCAATTCTTGTAGTGGTCCGTCATCTGCCCATACCATAGTTCAACAAAATTTCCAGACATGTGGCACTGACATTCTAGAACAGCTGGAACTCCAAGATCTCCCAATCCTTAAGGTAGATACTTACGTTCTTCCTGCCCGTGGGCGGAGACGATACCCTAGCAATGTGGCTCGTTTAACTTTTGACAGCCGAGAACTCCCATCCTCAGTTTATATAGCAGGACATCGGTTACAAGTTCGAAAGGTGATCCCTACACCACAACAGTGTAGAAATTGCTGGCATTTGGCCATCCAGCGAAATATTGCAGATCTATCGCCGAATGCCCAGTCTGTGGTGCCGATGACCATTCTAATACGTCTTGCAATCGATCTCCCTCTTGCCTTAACTGTCATGAGGCTCACCCTTCATACTCTCGCCGCTGTCAGGTCTATTTAAACGAGCGGGAAATCCGTTACCTCAAAGAGACAGAAGGTCTCCCTTATGCCATGGCAGTTTCTCATCTCCGCCTCCAAGGGAAGACTCCCACGTGTTTCTTATTCCCTTGTTTCAAACGTCCCCCCACTTCTAGTATCCCATCTTCTACACCCACCTCTGTGGTTACCTCTCCCATAATCACTCCTGTATCTAATCCTTTTGCTGTCCTCAGCTCAGACGTCCCTACTTCAACGCCTCAGTCTAATCTCGCTTCTTCGAGTTCTCTCTCACAAGCCTCAGTATCGACGAGACCTCGTACGACACCTCCTCCCAATCGTCCCTTTACTTCTCAAAAGTCAAAAAAAGGTCCGGTAACAACTCCTACCCATCTTCCACCTCCTCATTTTACCCTCCCTGTCTCTGTCCCTAGTTCTTCCCCTCTCACTGGCTCAGTTACAAGTGCAGAGGTTCACCCTCCTCCTCGTAATGTACCTTCCTCCCCTGTTCCCTCCCAAGTTTCTTCCTCTTCTGCCACCTCCCAGGTTCCTGCCTCTTCTGTCCCCTGCCACGCTTCTCCAGTTCCCTCCACCCTTTCGCCCCCCCCCTACCTTGGTACAGTCCAATACAGTTCCAATCTTTACTCATCCTCCCCCTACCATTCCCAATATTGTCTCCATACGACATCTCTGAATTCCGAAACACTTGAAGCAATCTCTGATATATTGCAGAGACCAAACCATCAATGGACACTGATCCCCCTTCCCCTTTTTCTCTCTCCTCTGCCCCATCTGCGAATCCTTCTTCACAGGCACGTTCCTTCGCTGCTTGAACTTTTTTCCACGCCTCCGCATGTGGTTTTTTCTCCCCCTTCTAGCCCGTAGGAACCCTTCCTCGGATTTCAAGTATTTTTATCATTGCCATCATGGCCTATTTACGTGGAATTACGCGGCCTCGGGGGTTTTAAGGGGTGACTTCAATGTTACTCTCCCAGTTTGCCCCTGTTGGGTTTGTTTAAAAAACCAAAATTACACCCCCGCGTTATTTTCACACTCAGGCTAAAATTATTGTATTCTTCGATTTTTCCGGGAGGGCCTTTAAATGAAATGCCCTTTTCTCCAAAATGATTTCCGTACCATAGCTATTTGTTCATACTTCGCTGCATTAAAACAGCAGCCGTACCCACTTCATAGGTGGTTTATACGCCTGTTTCTTTTATTTTCTCCTTCTCGGGCTTACATTTCCCGGATTTTCCCCTTCCTTTTTTCGTCTTACCGCCACCGTTCTGTTCTTTGGGTGATTAATGCCCACCATGTCCTTGGGGGGGGTCTCCTGTGTTCCCGTGGATTCAGTTAGGGTTTTTTCTTGCACCCCCCCCCTCCATTTTTTAAATACAGGTCCACCCCATTTTGATCCTCGGACTCATACTCTCTCTTGCCGATCTCTCAGTTTGCTTTTTCCTCCGCCGCATTAACTCATTGGTCGTTCTCCCGACTTACGACAGTGATTTTCCCCCAATCTTTTTTATTCCCCCTTATATTCGCCCCCTCTTGCCCCCCACGCTGGCAATTTAATGGGGAAAATTTGGAAACCCTTTACTCACACCTAATGTTTTTTAAAGGGGTTTCCTTCTTCGTCCCCCATCGATGAGCTTTACACCTTTTCTCGCCCTCCGTTTTCACCCCCTTTCCCTTTTCTATCCCCAAACTTGGGCAGCATTTCAGCAAGCGTCCCTTGGTGGTTCCCTGCTTGTCCCGTTGCAGTACGTTTGAAACCGCTGCATGGGGAGGTATGTACTAGAACCACAGAGCGACTCCTTGATTTTAAACAGAAGCGTCGATAAATCGCCGTGTCATCCGTGACGAAAAAACGCATTGCTGGCGGTTTTTTTCCCCACCATCACCTTGCTTCCTCTATGAGTGCAGTCGGGAAAAAAGTCGAAAACTGGTGGTAATATTCTCCTGCCCCGGCCCCCTGTTCTGGGGGTTCCCGGGTGTTGAATACAAACCCACAGATGTTCCCAATGAAATGGCAATCATCGGGTCCGTATTTTCAGGGACCCTCTACCCCTCATTTCTTTCCTCAAAGTCTGCCAGAGAGTATGCCCCTTTGGACTTTCTTCTCTCAGAGAAAACAGTATAATGTGTTTTTACACTTCAAGAATGGAGGGCAAACTCTCAGTTTCGACACGGCAGCTGGCCCGCGCATTATATTCATATGCTAAACTTTTAATCAGTCAGCCCTTGCAGTCCTTTCCCCTTTTACAATTTTTGGTCACAAGGTTCTTCCACGCTGTGGAAATCCCCCATTTTTCCCCCTTTTCCCCGAAAACCCGGGCCACGGGACAAAAAAACCCTCCCACTATCGTCCCTTGCTTTACCAGTGCTTTTGCAAATAAGGGGAACCCCTAAAAATAAGTTTGTGTGATTTAGAGACACACAACAGTCTCTCCACTCGTCAATATGGCTTTCGTAAGGGACGTTCTACCTAGACCCCTTTCGTTTGGGATACGTATTTTCGTAATCCCTTTTGCGAAAAACCCACTCGTTATTGCCATATTTTTTGACTTGAGAAGGCAAAAGACACAAGTTGGGGGTTTTAAAATTTTTTACCCCAAGCCCCACCCCTTAGGCCTTCGAGGCAATCTACCATCCTTCCTTAAAACTTTTTAATAAAGGGCTTTCGTGTTGGGGTTAAAAATGTGTTTTCCCCCGGATTTATCCAAAGTGAAGGGCCCCCCAGGGTTTGGTTTTCTGGACAACATTTTTTTCCCCCCTTGCTATTAAGTTTTGGGCCCTCTAGTTTCCCTCAAATATTTGGTCATCACCCATGTTGATGACTTCCTTTGCTGTGCAGGCGTGACGGGTCACCCCCCTACATTTTCTCTCCAACTGCAGTCGACCGGTTTTTCCAAATGGGCCACCACAGGGGGTTTAAAATTTTTCCAGCACAAAAACCCCACCAAATCATTTCACTAGCGCTCTGTCATCTCCGATCTCCTTTGTACCTCTATGGCCCCCGTATCCTACAGATACAGTCAAGTTTCGGGGCCTCCTCTTTGATCGTGGTTACCGGGAAAAACCTCCATTCCTCTCTAAAGGCAACTTGTCACAGCCGGCTGAATTTTCTTAAAACCCTTGCTCATTTTTCGTGGGGGTGATCTCGAACCCTCCTTCGCCTACTTCCCCCCTTTTTTTATCGAAACTTAATGGTGACCAGTCTATTCAGCGGCATTCCTCTCTCTCTTAGCCTTTAAACCCCCTTCATCCCAAAGGGATTCGTTTATGCCTTGTGCTTTCCGCTCTTCCCCTGTCGAGAGCCTCTATGCAGAAGCAACTTTCCCATCCTTATCGATCCCCGTGATGCCTTTGCTGCGCTACTATGTACGTTCATGATCTCCGCAATCCTTCCATTTATAGAATGGTCACTAAATTTAGTAACTTCTTTTTTTTTCGCCCCCCTGTTTACCCCCCTTCTCTTTTCGCCTTCATTCGTCTTGTCTTCTCTTAAACTACCACCTTTTATGTACATTAGCACTCACTTTTCCCCCCCCCTGGGAATTTCCAGCTGTTCGAGTCTGTTCTTTCTCCCCCCTTGCTCAAAAACCCCAAACTGTCTACGTCGCTTCCCGCTTTTTTTTTCTTGACCACTTTCACTTCTTTCATGCCATTGCTGTGTACACAGATGGCTCTAAGTTTTGACGGCGTAATTCGCACATTTTTCCCGGACAGCGTGTACAAGGGAATTTACTATTTTCGGCTATTTTTTTACAGCTGAATTATATCCCACCCTTAAGCACTTATCCGTATTGCATTATCCCTTGTATCTTTTGTGGTTGTCTCGACCCCCTTAGGTTTTACAGGCAAAACAAAAATTTTGATCACCTCACCCCTAGCCCCCGTATCCAATTTTGGTATCCCGCACCCCTTTTACCAAGCTAAAGATATTTTTTTTTTGTTGGGTCCCTGGTCTTTGACGTAAGGGGCAATGAACAGGCAGACACTGCGCGCGGTCGCTACATGCCCTCCCAGTTTCTTATAGGGGTATTCCATTTACGGCTTTTTTGCTGCAATATTTCCCCCTTCACACCCTTTTGGCAAAAACCCGTTGATCTACTATGTCGGCAAAAAACTTCAGTCAAAAAACCGATTAGGTTACTGGCCGCTTTATCCGTGTGAGGTTGGGAGACATCTTTTCCCGTCTTCGCTTTGGGCCATACTCGTTTACTCAGGATATTTGGGAGAGGCATCTTGCTCCTCTCTGTAGAATTGCCAAGCTCCATTATAAAGTCAGCCACATTCTTTTGGGAATGCCCACTTTATCAACGGCCGCAAAATTTACCTTGTCGGTTTTCGCTCCGCTCTCCTCTTTTACCTTCCCTTCTCGTGAGGACCCACCTTTCACCCGGACTCTCTCATTGACTTTTTGACAACGACTGATTACTTCACAAATTTGATACCTTCAGCCCTTTCTACTCAATCTCTTGCTCCCCCTTCCCCCCGTACTATCCCCTCCCCCGCGTTTTCGTAACTCTGACATCCCCCCCCCTTCTGCCATCCAATTCCCTTCTTCTTCCCTACCCTGCTGGCTGTATACCCCTTGGGGCTTAGCGCTTCTTTTTGATTATAATAATAAAAATAAAATAATAATTGGTGGGGGGTTGCAAGACCTGCGGGCACAAGTACGCTCACCCCTTGAGTATGCTCCACTTTCTTGGTTTGCTCCCCCCCCTTCATTGCGACTGTTTAAAGAGTAGGAACAGAGCAAACGTTCCTCTCGCCTGGACCCACCCTGGATAGTCTTCTTTTCAGCAGACCCTTCAACTGGGAGGGATGTGGGGGGCCTTATGTTAGTAAAAGGCCAATATTGTCAAATACCACACTTGGATCCACTTCGAGGACACGTGAAAAAAAGCTTTTATGCAAAAGCGGGCAAAAAGCCAACTTCACTCTGGCTGTCCCCTTCTCCAGAACATCCCCCCATTGAGATCATCATACCCAGGATGACTGGGTTTGGAACCATTCGACAGCATAAGATGTCAAGAGATAACGTCAGTTGATCAAATGAAAAAGTGGCCCACAGTGGCTCAACTTTATCCGTTCCCTCTTGTAGTTCCAAACAAAAAAATGCTTTTAAAATGATGATGTAGGTAAAGCTCTTAGCTTGCCATAAAGTTGGAAACCTTAACCTGTAAATAGCTGTCAATAAAGCTAGGGGTCCCTTAACCTTTTTCAAACCGTGTAAAAAAAAAAAAAAAAAAAAAAAAAGAGAGAGAGAGATGGGGAGAGAGAGAGAGAGGAGAGATGGGGAAGAGAGGAGAGAGAGAGATGGGGAGGGGGAGAGAGAGGATGGGGGGAGAGAGAGAGAGAGGAAGCAGGGGAAAAAGTGAGACAGAAAAGGGGGGGAGAGAGAGGTGAAAATTTGGGCAGGGAGTAAAAAACCTAAGCAGGAAAGTTACGAGGCAGAATCCCCACATACATTAAGAAAAGGGAGTAGGGCCCCTTTCAAAACCCTGAGAATGAACTCAGTAGCAAAAAGCAGAGGGGAAGGTCATAGCTAAGACTAAACTCTGCAGCCACAATTTGGCGAGTACAATGGATGAAAGACAGATTTATCAAATAGCAATGTTTATAGTTTTTTTTTTTTTTAACAAACAGGGCGACCAAGGAGGGTGACCTAAAAAAGGAAAAACGAAAATTTCTCTTTTTTTAAAATTTAAAAACATAACAGGAGAAGGAGTAACTAGGCCCCCAGCTATGGCATTTTAGTCACCTCTTTTGACACCATGGCTTACAGAGGAAGAATTCTCTCCACTTCCCCCTGAAAGACTCAATTTTTATTTTACAAAGTTATGTTAACTCTTGAGAATTAAAATTTTCCCCCAAAATATACAAAAACTATGTACGTAACACACCCCCGTAATGCCAGGGCGAGCAGCTCCAAATTTGAAGCAAAAACAATTCAAAATTTAAATTCAAAGTTTATTCTCTAAAGGATTACAATGCTGAGT
This sequence comes from Cherax quadricarinatus, assembly GCF_026875155.1. Classification (NCBI taxonomy): domain Eukaryota; kingdom Metazoa; phylum Arthropoda; class Malacostraca; order Decapoda; family Parastacidae; genus Cherax; species Cherax quadricarinatus. The sequence goes on along the minus strand of NW_026501773.1, from coordinate 11,541 downwards.
TACAGAATTTGGTTATTGTGTGGTTTTATGTTAAAATAATAATTACGAGTGTACCCCTAGAACACCCAGCTTTGGGTAGGTATTTTGGGCCCGATTATATTAAATCTTAGTTTAAAATCTTACAAAAATTTGAGGTAAGTTGGTATTATGGGTAAGTGACTAAATACTATTTTGAGTTTAGCAAAGTGAATGCTTTTGTTTTGGCACTATACATATTTCAGTATTGGAGTATACGGCCAATTAGAATATTAAAATTCATTATTTTTTAGATTGAGATTGAAAATTTTGTTTTTGTCAAGGGTGAGTGGTGTAAGTGTGAACCCCCAGGGGTATTCGTATTATTAGTTACGGGTGTATTAGGGAGATAAGATGTTTTCTAGGGATTTTTAAAGGGGATGAATTTTGTCTGCAGATTTTTGGGGAAATTTTTAGGGAGGGTGTTTCCGATTTTAGGGCCTTTGCATACATTGAATTTTTTTGTCGGGACCGGGGAATGTATGGAAAGTTTGTGCTGGGGTTGTCCTGTGGTTCCCTGTCACAATATAAGAAATTTAAGGTAGGTTTTATAATTTAAGGCGTAGATGTTTTGTTCAAGTATTTAAAAATGTGGGTGTAATGAAAAAGGGGGTAAGTTTTTATCTTTTGAAAAAAGTGGGGGGGGGTGTGTTGCCAGGGATGGGGTTTAGTGATTTTTCTTTTTGCGGCTTTTTGTTTGGGTTTTTTATTTGGGTTTTTGTGTTGCTGCGTTTAACCCCCCGGTAGCATAGGTGAGGTTGGATATAAAGTAAGGTAATAGTGTGAAAGGGCAGTTTTTCGGGCCGTGTTTCGTATCTTTGGAGAGGCCCAACTGTTTTGGATACTTTTTTGGTTAGTGTTGGATATGGTTGCTGAAGTTCAGGTTGTTGCGAGGTATAGGCCTAGAATTTCCCCCCATTTTGCCTGGCAATTAGGTGTTTCGATCTTTTAATGTTAAATTTTGGATCTCCTGCTTCTACCAAAAATAATGTAGTGGTTTTGTCAACGTTTTAAACTAAGTTTTTGGCTGATCCAAGTCGATATTTTGTAGTCCATATATCTGATATATACCAAATCTGGTGGGAAATGGATTCATGGGAATGTATCTGAGAATCAGAAGGTATTATAATTGCAGGGGAATTAGGTATAAAGTTTACTGAAAAATCATAGTTTTTTTTAAGTCCCCCAATTTGGGAGTCAAATTTTTTTCTGGGTCATGGGCATAGTCCATGATAAAAATATAAATTAAAGGCAGATATAAACAGCAGCCAGTAATGTAATTTACTTGTGGTGATACAAAAGTTTTTTTTATGCTGCCTCCCAACCTTAAGCTCTCATGATTTTTTTCTGCTATGGCTTCAGTACACTATTACCATTTTTGAATAAATGATGATGAAAAAAAATTAATTTATAACAAATTTTGGGGGCCAATTTCCCGTGAGAAAGGCAGTGTATTTCCCACTTATCTTCAAAAACTTCATTGCACTCTCCTTTAAAGTTCAAAATTTATTTTTTGAATCTTTTTACTATTGCGGGTTTTCAAGAGAATAAACCTCAAGAATACAAAAACTTTGCTGTAAATGTACTATACAGTGGTCCCCCGCTTTTCGTAGTTCCCGGGAATGTAAATTTCGCCAATCATGGGGGAAATTTTGTTAAACATGGATCATTTTCATAGGTTGACTCGGAGTCGTATTTTGTCCAGGGGGTACCCACGGTGTGAGCCGTGGCGCCAGCCAGTTGGCATTGTTTACCAGTGAGCGAAGGTCCCCTCACGTGCCCAGCGAAATAAATTTTATATTCCATTTTTTTTTAGTCTTTTAAGTACTAAAAAAGCTACCTGGCTCAAATAAAAAGGGTCCCAGTGCCCCGCCCGTGGTAAAGAAAGGGGAGAAATAGATTGAATTTAAGAAAACCACATTGAACAAAATGAAATGGGAAAAAGTGTAGCCCAAAATGTCCAGGATGTAAAAGAAACCCTAAAAACCTTATGTTCCCTAGTGGCCAAAAAAAAGGAAATAAAGAACGCTGTTGTTGAAAGGGGAACTATCTGACAAAATGGTCACCCCGTACTGGAAAAGGTTGAGAAGTTATTAATGGGGGGATAAAAGAGAAATGATTAGCAGGAGATACTCTTAACTTCAATTTTTTGTGAAAAGGTTAGGCAGTTGCATGAAATTTGGTAAAGAAATTGCCTGCCAAATAGTGGTGATGTGAGTGAAATTTTAAAGGGCCCGCAAAGGCCCGGGGTTTTAAGATTAAGAACCCTACTGGCATACAAGTGTGGTAAGGGATGGGGAGGCTGCCAGTTTGGGCCCCAAGGCGGGTGAAAAATATGTCTGAATTCCAGGGGTAAAAGAGGGTGAAGGACTGAAAAATGAACAAAAATGTTCAATTGTGATGAAACAGGGCCTCTTTTGGAAGAAAATGCCCATGAGGACCTTCATTTCACAAGAGGGAAAAAAAAATGCCAGGGCCAAGCCTATGAAAGACAGGGATGTAATGTTCTGTGCTAATGCTAGTGGGGGGTTTTTAAAGTGAAGCCCCTTTCTATGTACCATTCTGAAAAACTCAGTGTGTTCAGGAAAAAAAATGTTATGAAAAGTAAATTGTGTGTGTTTTGGAAATCTAAAAGTAAGGCATGGGGGCACGGGGAAAATTTTTTTCGAGTGGTTCAATGAAGTGTTTGGCCCAGTGTGAAGGGTATCTCCTGGAAAAAGAAATTGGACTCAAGTGCCTGTATAATGGCAATGCACCTGCTCTCCTCCAAAATTGGTGACCTAATTTTTTGAGGAGCTGGGTTCATCAAAGTAAAGTTCTTGCCCCCAAATACCCTCCCTCCCCCAAAACCCCTGGGCCAGCGGGTTATTGCAAATTTTTAAAAAAATCTCACAAAAGCAAAGTTTCACGGTGCTAGCCTGTAACCACAGACACTCATTGACCCTAAGGGAATTTTGGAAAGAACACTTCGCATCCCCATGCATAACCCCTTTTGGGATGGTTGGGAGGGGGTGACTACCAGGGGCTTGAAAATCTGCCTGGGGAAAATGTGCCAGATTTTGTCGACAAAAGGGATTTTGAAGGATTTGGGACTGACCCTAATGAGCCTATGTCTGTTGAAAATCAATTGGGCACTGGGGAGTTCCAGGGGGTTGGATTTTTGAGTTTGGGGATGGGAAGAATTGGTGGAAGACCCCATTTAAGAGCCAACCGAGGAGCTGCAAAAGCTTCAGAGGGAAAAGGGAAAACACGCAGCTCAGAATCTTGCTGCAGAGGAGGAGGAAGGGATGGAAAAGGTGTCTTTTCAGAAAATTTTAAAGAGATTTTTACTATGTGAGGTAAGATGGAAAGCTTTATGGAGAAACATCACCCTAACAAGGTTGTTGCAAGCCAGGTTGGCAACATGTACAGTGACAAAGTCTTGGGCCATTTTAGGGAAGTGTTAAAGAGACGCCAGAAACAGAGCTCTTCCACAGTTTTTTTTTGAAACAAACTCCCGTGACTCTCAAGGTGGTCCCAGCAATTTTAAAAAAAAAGAGAAGAGAAGCAATCCCAGAAAAGCAAATGGTACCTGAGGTGTTGATGGAAGGGGATTCCCCTTCCAAACTATAAACAATCCACTCTTGCTTTCGTAGTGAGTGATTTTCGTGTGCAAGTTCGGTACTAGTCCCTCTAGGATTTTCCAGGTGTATATAATCATGTATCTCTCCCGCCTGCGTTCCAGGGAATACAGGTTCAGGAACCTCAAGCGCTCCCAGTAATTGAGGTGTTTTATCTTCGTTATGTGCGCCGTGAAGGTTCTCTGTACATTTTCTAGGTCAGCAATTTCACCTGCGTTGAAAGGTGCTGTTAGTGTGCAGCAATATTCCCAGCCTAGATAGAAAGTGACCTGAAGAGTGTCATCATGGGCTTGGCCTTCCTAGTTTTGAAGGTTCTCATTATCCATCCTGTCATTTTTCTAGCAGATGCGATTGATACAATGTTATGGTCCTTGAAGGTGAGATCCTCCGACATGATCACTCCCAGGTCTTTGACGTTGGTTTTTCGCTCTATTTTGTGGCCAGAATTTGTTTTGTACTCTGATGAAGATATAATTTCCTCGAGTTTACCATATCTGAGAAATTTGGGAAATTTCTAAACGTTGAACTTCAAAATTGTTTTCTGCAGCCCACTGAAAGATTTGGTTGAGGTCCGCCTGGAGCCTTGCAGTGTCTCCCAATGGAAGACAGTGTCATGCAGATTCGGGTGTCATCTGAAAAGGGAAGACACGGTGCTGTGGCTGACATCCTTGTCTGTCGGATATGAGGATGAGGAACAAGATGGGAGCGAGTACTGTGCCTTGTGGAACAGAGCTTTTCCCCGTAGCTGCCTGGGGATTTTTAAACTTTGTTGACGACTACTGTGTTCTTTTTAGTGAGGAAATTTTGATCCTTTTCAACCGATTTTTCATGTTTTTCCCTTTTAGCACGTTTTTTGTCCCGCTTTTACGCCTGGTCACACTTGTCGAAGGCTTTTGCAAAATTGTATATAAAATCTGCATTTTTTTTGTCTTCAAAGGGGCATTTAGGCCCGGGTCGTGGTGATAAAATTTTTTGAGCAGAAGGGGCGACCTGTTTTTTCCCATGTTGCCCTGGGTTGTGAAACGATGGGTATCTATTTGGGGGGTTGATCTTTTTTTTGGGGACCTTTAAAAGGTTTTTTTATGATTTGGGAAATTTTTATTTGGCTATTGGTCTGTATTTTTTGCTGTTGTTTTACTCCCCCTTTTTGGGTGGGTTTGTCTGTTTTTTTTAGTAACTGTGGGATGCCCCCGTGTCCATGCCCCCTCTCCTTGGAGGGAAAAAGGGTTTCGTGATGGGGGCTTCTTGCAGTTCTTGTTTTAAAAACACGGAGTTCCATGGGGTCTGGCCCCGGGGGAAGGGGTGCAGGGGCCATGTCATTTATGGGCTTGTTCGATGTAAATTTGGCTTTCCGGGAAAAAATCGGTTGGGGCTTGTTTTTATAAAATTTTGTGGTTTTCAAAAAAAATTCATTTTGATCTTGGGACTCTGTCTGGTTGGCAGCTTGCTAAAAATGATTTCATTTTGGGGGACTTGAGTACCCTACTCATTTTTTTGGGCTGTCTTCTGTGTAGGCCCCTTCTTGTTTAAGTAGGGGCCCAAATTATGGACGTTGTTCTCGACTTTGTTTTGGGGCTTGGGAGAAGAAATATTTTTGGATTTTTTTCGATTGCATTTATGGCTTTTAGTTCTTCCCGCGTTTTCCTGACTCCTATAAAAAATTCCTTTGTTAAGTTCGTGTTTGCTATTTCTCCCCCCCAAGTGTTCCTCGCATTTCGGGATATATTGAACCTTTTTTAGCCGCTCTTTTTATTTTTTTTTCCGTCGCCTGTAAAGAGAGCGCCTGTCTCTTTCTATTTTACTTACCCCCTCCTTTTTCTTAGAGGAAAAAAACCCTTTTTTGGGGGCAAAATTCCGAGTGCCCAATTAATCTGTTTTTCCCAGTTGCGGGGACCAGGTCTGCACCCCTGTCCGACCCCTTTGTATTTCCCCTGGTTTCGACCCGAATGAACTTTCTTTTTCAACTTACGCCCACCCTTGAAAACAGGGCACCCGGGGGTTTTTTCCCTTCCCCGTATGTCATTCCAAAATACCAAAAAACAGCACTGGCCCTTAGGACTGCCCTTTTGTGGGGACCCCTTTGGTCAAAGGGTGCCCACTCTGACACCTCGCTGAACCATTATTTCCGCTGCTGTCTTCCTGACAATATTCCCTGCCCCATTGCAGTGCCTTCCCTGTTACCCTTTGTTTGGGGTCCTCATTTTTTGCACTAATTCTTGTGTGGTACTGTGTCAAACGCCTTCTTGCAGTCCAAAAAAATGAAATCCACCCCCCCCTTTTTGTTTTTTCTGCGTCCCCTGTCATAAAACTCCAGTGGGTTTGTGACACGGGAAAATTTCCCTTGCTCTAAAAAACCATGTTGGCTCTGGTGATGAGATCTTTCCCTTTTAGTGTTCCACCATTTTCTCCTGACAATCTTTTCCTTTAATTTTGAAGCTATACTTGTCAGTGACACTGGTCTGTAGTTTAGCAAGTTTGTCTCCCAGTTTGTGTGTGTGTGGGGGGGGGGGGAAAGGAAATGCGGGAGATATTTAAAAACCATCCCGGAAATTTTGGGGGTTTTTAAAAAGCGTTTAATTGTATGGGTTCAAAAGTTTTTAAATAAGTGTTCCCCTTTGGGTGTGTGTGTGAGGGAGGGATGGTTAGGGGGGGGGGGGGGGGGGGTTTTTTAGATCCGTTTCCCTTTCTGTTCTGTCTTTCCTGGGAAATGCTACACTTTCGCTTATTGTTTTTTCTGGATTTAAGTATCAATTATTGTGTTTTTATCCAATTCCTTGTTCCGTTTAGAGAGGACTTCCTAGCCTCCCAAGGATTCTTTCTACTAAAACTACTGGGAATAGCTTGCAGGAGTGGGGTGACCAGTATCTAACAGTGGGTTTAAAGGCCAAGCCAAGCCTGGGACATGCAAACCCCAAAATAGGGATACTTGCGCTGGCAAACTGGCAAGTTGCCAGATTTTCGATGGGCGTTTGTCGTCGTACGTTTGCCTAAACCCTATTTTGGAGATCCTTTATCTGTGTGTTTTTAAACCCCAGTGTCATACATCCCCCGTTCCTCACACGTTTTCACTTTTTACTTATGTTAAATATACAAATTTATATTATATAAAACTTTTACTTTATTTGTATTTTAAAGGCACACAAATTGTCGGGGACGTCACTGTTTTAGCAGGCCTACTGCTGCCTAGTAGACAAAACGTTTGGGGAATTTTGGGGTAATTTGGATAATTTCAGGGTTTCTACGACTTTTTCTAACTAATAACTTTTGTTATCATCGAAATTTTTGGGTTTTTGGGCGGGTGTCACTCCAAAAAATTACTTTTTAGCAGTTACTGCCCCTTATTAAAAAACCCAGGATTTTCCCAAGCCTTGTGTGCCCACGTCTGACCCCCGGACCCACTCGGGGGTGGGGCGCTTGTGTGTGTGCCCTTTTGGTGTGCCCCTTTTGGGGTGGGCTTGTGGGTGTGTGCTTGTGGTGTGTGTGCTTGGGGTGTTGTGCTTTTTGGGGTGTGCGCTTTTTGTGTGTGTGTTGGGTGTGTGCTTGGGTGTGTGGGGCGTGTTGTTGTGCGGCCCTTTTGTGTGCGTTCATTTGTGGGGTTTTGCTTTTGTGTGCGTTTTGTGTGTGTGTTGTGTGTTTTGCTTGTGTGTGTGCCGCTTGGTTGTGCGCGCTTGGTGCGCAGCGGTGTGCTTGTTTTCTTGTACTCGCCTTTTTTGTTTCTCACCTATTTGTGGGTTTCAGGGGTCGAGTCTTTGCTCCTGGCCCTGCCTCTTCACCGGTTTCTATGGGCCCTCTCTTCCCCCCCCCCATGGCTTTATCAAACCCCCGTCTTTTAAAACTGTGTTTGGGGTTCCCGCCTCCATAAATATTTTCTAGGCTATTCCACTGCCTTTCAACTCTGACGAAGAAAATACTTCCTAATATCTCTGAATTTCATTTGTGTCTTCAACTTCCAATTGTGGCCTCTTGTTTCTGTGTCCCCTCCCTGGAACATCCTGTCTTTGTCCACCTTGTCTATTCCACGCAGTATTTTATATGTCGTTATCATGTCTCCCCTGACCCTCCTGTCCTCCAGTGTCGTCAGGCCGATTTCCCTTAATCTTTTTCTTTAGGACATTCCCTTAGCTCGGGAAAACTAACCTTGTCAAAAACCTTTGCACTTTCTCTAGTTTCTTGACGTGCTTTATCAAGTGCGGGTTCCAAACAGGTGCTGCATACTCCAGTAGGGGCCTGACATACACGGTGTACAGTGTCTTGAACGATTCCTTACTAAGGTATCGGAATGCTTTTCTCAGGTTTGCCAGGCGCCCATATGCTGCAGCAGTTATCTGATGATGTGTGCTTCCGGAGACATGTCGGTGTTATACTAAACCCCAAGATTTTTCCCCCTTGAGTGAGGTTGGCAGTTTTGGACCTACCTATACTCTGTCTGTGGCCCTTCTGTGCTCTTCCCCTATCTTATGACTTTGCATTTGGCAAGATTAAATTCGAGAAGCCATTTGCTGGACCAGGTGTCCGGGTCTGTCCAGGTCTCTTTGAAGTCCTGCTGGTCCTCACCAGATTTAATTCTCTCATTAACTTCACATCTGCAAACAGGGACACTTCAGAGTCTAACCCTTCCATCATGTCGTTCACATATACCAAAAAATAGCATGGCCCTAGGACCAACCCCTGTGGGACCCCGCTCGTCACAGGTGCCCACTGTGATACATCATTACGTACCATGACTCGTGTTGCCTCCCTTCAGGTATTCTCTGATCCATTGCAGTGCCCTTCCTGTTATATGCACCTGATGCTCTAGCTTCTGCACTAATCTCTTGTGAGGAACTGTGTCAAAGGCCTTCTTGCGTCCAAGAAGATGCAATCAACCCACCCCTCCTCTCGTGTCTTACTTCTGTTATTTTATCATAAAAAATCCAGAAGGTTTGTGACACAGATTTGCCTTGCTGTGAATCCGTGCTGGTTGGCATTTATAATCTTGTTCGTTCCAGGTGCTCCCCCACTCCCTCCCGATAATCTTCTCCATAATTTTTTCTACTATACACGTCAATGAACCGGCCTATAGTTTAGGCCTCTTTTCTGTCTCCTTTTTTTAAAAAAGGGAACTACTTTTTCCGTCTTCATACCCCGTGTTGCCCAGTTTCCAGGGACTGTTGAAGATTGTGGTAAGTGGAGCAAACTATCTGCTCCCTCTCCAAGGGCCCCCGGGGAGAGTTGTCGGTCCCATTGCCTTTGAGGTTCGTGTCCCTTATCTGTATTATTCGTCAACACTTTTTGGTGTTTTTCCTTGTGGTGTCCCATTGGTCTGTCCCCCCCGAGTCCTTTTTCTACTGTAAAAACTTCCTTAAATTTGTGTTTAGCTCTCAATACCTCTTTATCGTTTTTTGAGGTTCTCCCCTTCTTTCCTCAGCCCTTTTCACCTGGTCCTGACTGTTGTCTTCCTCCTAAAGTGGCTTACAGCAGTTTCGGGTCGATTGACTTTCGATGCTATGTCGTTTTCTACTGTCGGGGGGCCTCCCTCTTATCTGTGCAAACTCGTTTCTGGTCTTTACAAATTCCCGTTTTCGGGGTCCTTGCCTCCTGTCCCTTTTCCATTCTCTGTTCCCTTTTTGTTTTTTTGCCCCCCTACCCCTTGGGGTTTTAAAACCCAAAGGGGATCGTTTTGGTCTCTTTTATTTTGTTTCCCTTGGGAAACAAAATTTCCCTTCCCCTCTTGCATTTTGTTCCCACATTTTCCCCACCCCTTCTTTTACTTTTTTTTCCTACTTTTTCTCTGCACCTAAACCTCCGCGGAAGTTTTCAAAAATTGTTTTGCCCCCCCTTTTAAGTTTGGGCCTGCCCCCTTCAGTTCCTTTTCCCTTTTCCACTTGAAAATTTACTATATAATCAAAACTCAAACCAGTGACGCTGTCCAATGGGCCTCTCGTAAGGAGTCCTAAAGTCGAACTTCAGGGGAACACAAGCCCAGTTTGTGGTCATCCTCCCTCCTCTTGGTTGTGTCCCTGACTTTTTGTGATGGGGTTTTTTTCAAGTCCCAATCCATCTCTTGGCTCATCTGTTTCGGGACCCCCATGTGGCCCCGGGTTTTCCCGCGATCCCCCTGTGGTTGAAATCCCCCTTACCAGAAATTTGCTTGTCGGTGGTCTTTGCCATCTAGCCAGGGTGCCACCTCCCCCTTTTGTTTTCTTCGTACCCCTCTCGGGCCCTCCTGCGTTCTGTGGGGGGTTTATCATACTCCAAGACTACTTTTATTTTTCCCCGACGGAATTGTCCCTACAATGTAGTCTCTTTCCCAAACTGTCCCTGTTCCTTTCCTCAAATCCCCTTGGTGTTTTATGAGCAGTGGGTTTTTTTTTTTTGTGGTTTTGTGGTTTTGTTGTTGGGGTGCTTTTTGTTTTTTGGGTGTTTTTTTGTGTGTGTGTGTTTTTTGTTTTGTTTGGGGGTGTGTGCTTTTGTGTGTGTTTGCTTTTGTGTGGTGTGTTTTTTGTGTGTGTGTTTTCTTTTGTGTTTGTGTTCTTTTTTTGGTTTTTGTGTATTTTTTGGGCTTTTGTGTGTGTGTGGGTTTTGTGTGGGGGTGTTTTTTGTGTGTGTGCTTTTGTGTGTTGTTCTTTTTTGGGGTGTGTGCTTTTTGTTTTTGTTGTTCTTTTGTGTGTGTGCCTTTTTGTGTGTGTTTTTGTGTTTTGTGTTTTTTGTGGGGGTGCTTTTGTGTGTGTGGCTTTTTGTGTGTGTGTGTGTTTTGTGTGTGTGTGTGTGTTTTGTGTGTGCCTTTTTGTGTGTGTGCTTTTGTGTGTGGTGTTTTGTGTGTGGCCTTTTGTGGGTGTGTGCTTTTGTTTTGGGTGGCTTTTGTTGTGGTGGCTTTTGTGTGTGTTTCTTTTGTGGGTGTGGCTTTTTGTGTGTGTGGCTTTTTTTGGGGTGGCTTTTGTGTGTGGGGCTTTGTTGGGGGTGTTTTGTGTGTGTGGCTTTTTTTGTGTGTGTGCTTTTGTTGGTTTCTTTTGGGTTTGTGGCCCTTTTTTGTGTGTGCTTTTGTGTTGTTTGTTTTTGTGTGTGTGTTGTTTTGTGTGGGTGCTTTTGTGTGTGTGTGTGCTTTTGTGTGTGTGTGCTTTTGTTTTTGTGCTTTTTTTGTGTGTGGTTTTGTGTTGTTTTTGTTTTGTGTGTGTCCCTTTTGTGTGTGTGGCTTTTGGTGTGTGTGTGCTTTTGTGTGTGTGCTTTTGTGTGTGTGTGCTTTTGTGTGTGTGCCCTTTTGTGTGTGTGGGGTTTTGTGTGTGTGTTTTTGTGGTGTGTGCTTTTGTGTGTGGTGTTTTGTGTGTGTGTGTTTTGTGTGTGTGGCTTTTGTGTGGTGTTTTGGTTGGTGCTTTTGTGTGTGTGTTTTGTTGTGTGTGCTTTTTTTTTGTGTGTGCTTTTTTTGGTGGGCTTTTTGTGTGTGTGCTTTTGTGTGGTGTGTTTTGTTTTGTTGTGCTTTTGTGGGGTGGCTTTTGTGTGTGTGGGGGTTTTGTTTGTGTGGCTTTGTGTGGTGCTTGGTGTGTATGATTTGTGTGTGTCCCTTTTGTGTGTGGTTTTTTGTGGGTGTTTTTGTGTGTGTCCCTTTTGTGTGGGGCCCTTTTTTGTGTGTGTGCTTTTGTGGGTGTGCTTTTGTTGTGTGTGTGCTTTTGTGTGTGTGTGTTTTTGTGTGGTGTGTTTTTGTGTGTGTGTGCTTTTGTTGTGTGCTTTTGTTGTGTGTGTGTTTTTTGTGTGTGTGTGTTTTTTGGTTTGTGTGTTTGCTTTTTGTGTGTGTGCCTTTGTGTTGTGCGCTTTTGTGTGTGTGATGCTTTTGTGTGTGTGGCTTTTGGGTGTGCTTTTTTGTGTGCCCCTTTTTGGTGTGCTTTTTTGTGTGTTTTAAGTTTTTTTTTGGGGGTTGTGGGGGGGGGTTTAG
>NW_026501766.1:0-13353 GCF_026875155.1 Cherax quadricarinatus | reverse complement strand
GCTCACAAAGGGAAAAAAAAAATAAACTGATTGACTGCTTGTTTTTGGGAAAACTCGCACAAAGATGCACTCTAACATGTGAGGTTCCACTGCACCAGGTAACAACACCTGCTATACAAAACCATCCATGAACTGATCACCAATTACCCAAGCATTTAACCGTTTGACTGTTTTGGTTGTATATATACATCTTATGAGCCACTGTGTTTGATGTATTCATAATATTCCATTCATTTTAGTGCTTGCAAGTGTTAAATAAGCTACCATGGCTCCAAAGAAAGCTCCTAGTGCCAGGCTTTTGGTAAAGAAGGTGAGAAATATGATTGAATTTAAGAAAAACATCATTGAACAATATGAAACTGGTGTACGTGTGGCTAAACTGGCCAGGATGTATAATAAACGCCATACAACCATATCTTCCATCATGGCCAAGAAAAAGGAAATCAAGGAAGCTGTTGTTGCTTGGAGAAAATTGTTACCAGATTGTGTCCACAAGAGGGATTTTGAAGGGTTTGTGGCTGACCCTGATGAGCCTATGTCAGTTGTGAAATCTATTGTGGCATTGGGGAGTTTCATGGGGTTGGATGTGAGTTTGGAGGATGTGGGAGGAGTTGGTGGAGGACCACAGGGAAGAGCTAAGCACTGAGGAGCTGCAAGAGCTTCAGCAGGAACAGAGGAGGAGGAAGAGAGAAGGTGCCTTCTTCAGAAATTAAAGAGATTTTTGAAATGTGGGGTAGGCTGGAAAGATTTATGGAGAAACATCACCCTGAGAAGGATGTTGCAAGCCATATCAGCAACATGTAAAATGACAGAGTCTTGGCCCATTTTAGAGAAGTTTTAAAGAGATGCCATAAACAAATCTCTCTAGACATCTTTTTTTGCAAGACAGGACTCCAGTGACTCTCAAGCTAGTCCTAGTGGCATTAAGAAACAGAGAAGTATGTAACCCCAGAAAAGGACTTGGTACCTGAGGTGTTGATGGAAGCAGATTCCCCTTCCAAACAGTAACTAATCCAATCTCTCTCCTCCTCCAGTCTTCAATACACTAAGAAGAATCGCCAATAAAGGTAAGAGTTATGCTGTTAATGTTTTATTCATCATGTCCCATTGTATTGTTTATGTACTACATCTACATTTCATGTAAAAAATTTTTTTGTTTTAATACTTCTGGGTGTCAGGAATGCATTAATTGTATTTACATTATTTCGTATGGGGAAAATTGATTCGAAAATCATCTATTTCGATAACCGTCACACTTCCAGGAATGGATTAATGAAGATAAATGAGGGACCCACACAGTATACATATAACATGTGAATATATATATATATATATATATATATATATATATATATATATATTATAAGAATATATAAATAATATATATATTATAATATATGTATATAATAAATTATATATATATATATAAATATATATAATATATAAATATTTATATATATTTATATATATAGTATATATTATAAATATATATACAGTGGACCCTCGACCAGCGATGGCATCGATTACTGATAAAACTGACTAGCGATACATTTTATATCGCAAAGTTTTTGCCTCGATTAGCGCTAAAATACTCGCCCAACACTATTCGTTCCGTCTCAGACGCATCAACTTCTGGCCATGGTTTTACAAAGCCAGCCAGCCACCACACGGTCGCTTCCAAGCATACAATCGGAACATTTCATATTATACAGCCTTTTTAGTGATTGCACCTGCAAAATAAGTCACCATGGTCCCAAGAAAGCTTCTATAGTGCCACCCTACAGCAAAAATGGTGAGAAATACTATTGATATTGAAGAAAGAGATCATTACTAGTATGAAATAGGAGTGCATGTCTCTGAGCTGGCCAGGCTGTACACAAAACGCCCATCAAACCATCGCTAATATTGTGGCCAAGAAAACGCATTCAGTAAGTGTTCTTGGCCAAAGGAGCAACTATTTTTTCGAAACTGAGATTGCAAGTGATAGGAAGATGTTGAGAGACTGTTATGGTATGGAATAAACTAAAAACAGAATAGCAGGAATAGCAACTCTCAAGCGATCATATTTTTTGTGAAAAGCTAGGAAGTTTGCATGACGATTTAATTAGAACATGCCAGCAACTAATGGAGATGTGAGTGAATTAAGGGCCACAAAGGTTGGTTTGCGAGAGTATTAAAAGGATCAGTAGTGGCATACATAGTGTGATAAAGCATGGTGAGGCTGCCAGTTTGGACCAAAAAAGCAGCTGAAAAAAAAGTGCAGGAATTCAAGGAGTACATAGCCAGTTGAAGACTGAAACCTTAACAATTGTTTAAATGTGACCACTGACAATGGTTGTGAAAACTACTTTAGGAATTCATAAAGGAAAGGGAGGTACAGGCCTCTATGGGCAGATATGTTGTGCGACAGAGGTCCAGTGACTCTCAAGCTGTTCCCTAGTGGCATTAAAAGAAGAAGTGAAGTACCCCTGAAAAAGAACTTGCTAGCATCAAGTCCTAAATGAATGGGATTCCCTTCTGAACACTAAACCATCTCATCACACTCCCCTCTGTCCCCATCCCCATCAATCATCGCCAGATCATCAATAAAGGTAAGTGTCATGAACTGTGCATGTCTTCTCAGTTTGTGTGTATTAAAATTAATATTTCATATGTGTAAATTTTTTTTTTTCAATACTTTGGGTGCTTGCACGATTATTTGATTTCCCATTATTTGGGGGGGTTATGGGGAAAATTAACTTACTAACGATTATTTATGACTAACGATGAGCTCTTCAGGAACGGATTAATAGCGTTAGTCGAGGGAACCACTGTATATATATATATATATATATATATATATATATAAATTATATATAATATATCTAATATATATATATATATATATAAAAGATATATAAAATATATATATATATATTATAAATATATATATATATATATATATATTATGTATATATATATATATATATATCTATATAATAAATATTATATATATAATATATTATATATATATATATATATATATATACATATCTATATAAATATAAAGTAGGTCCCCACATATATGGCAGGTTAGGTCCAGGCTAATACCGCTGTAAAGCGGAAATCACCGTCAAGTGGAACAACTTTTTTTTCACTTATAAATGCAAACAACACTAGATTACAAGATTACACTAACATAAATTAAGTATAGCAATATAAACCGAGGCATCAAAAACAATAAAAAAAAGTACAATATACACATAGTGCACTCATTACTTACCTTAAAATATTTATAGTCCTTAATCTAGGGTGAGACAAGCAGTTTTATTGTTAAGAAATCAAGTGGGTTGTATATGTGTAAGTCAGCCGGGCTACCATAACCAGGCCACATAATAATCTATTACATTTAAGCATCTCCAGAGGCGATAAAAATGCATATACAGTTTACTCATTACTTATCTTAAAATACAGTGGACCTCCGGTAATAACGATACTTTTTTTTTTCACTCAGCAGAAGTATGTTCAGGTGCCAGTACTGACCGAATTGATTCCCATAAGGAATATTGTGAAGTTATAAAGTCCATTTCAGACCACCAAACATACACATACAAACGCACTTACATAAATACACTTTCATAATTGGTCGCATTCGGAGGTGAACGTTTTGTGGAGGGTCCAAACTGTATTTGTAGTCTTAATCTAGATGAGACCAATATTATTATTGTAAGAAATCAAGTGTGGTAATGTATGGTAATTCAGCAGGCTACCATACCAGGCCACCCCACCCACAACATACAAATCTATGATATTTAAGCATCCAGAGCGATAAAAATGTATATACATTTCACTCATTACTTACATTAAAATTATTTGTTAGTCTTAATGTAGGGTCAGGAGAAAGTAAGATGAGATTAAAACAAATCAATGAAGAAGAGAGAATAGAGTGCATGAGAGCGGACAGGCGCCGAGTTAAGCAAAACAAACCAGGCAAACACTAGTTGTATACAAAAAAAAGTGTACACTCTTGTTTGTGTACAAGTTACATTGTGTACAAGTTGTCTCTACATTGATACAGTAGAATAAATAAAGAACAAACACTCCCATTCTCATGTAACATCATTTGAGAAGAACTGACACCTCTGAGTGAAGGCAATGGAAATAAGTCACTCTGACTTTTTTGGGTTATCCTGGGTTTCTCAACACATATGTTGTTTTATGTATGATATCTATGTAACTGTATTTGGTATACCCTGAATAAACTTACATACATATGAAAAGGAAAAAATTTTCTACAGTTACCCCCATAACACATTTCTCTTATGCTAGATTATGGTGGAAAATGTTATTTCATGAGATTTGTGATTTATTATTATTATTTCTAATAAGGCTTCACTTGTGCAAGTCGTCTGCTACCACAACTCAATTTTAAGTTTATTTAATTCTACTGTGGAATGTGTATTGATCATATTTTAAGTTATGCATCGAGGTTTATTATATAAATTTTGAAAAATATCATAATTGGATTAATGAAAAAGTGTGTATTAACTAAAATATGACATTTAAATGATACTCGAGATTATTCTTATCATTACAAAGATACGTCTGGAGACATAAGACACTCTTATACTGATTTAATGTGTCCTTGCATGCCAGGTACAGTGTATACATAAGTATAATTATCAGAGTATATATATAAATATGAAATAACTTTTAAAAACACATTGAAATTTTGGAGTTTCCAGACAAATGTAGAGACTTAGTTGCTTACCGATCTCGCAGAGAATGGAAACAAACGGTAGGCGCGGTGACCGTATTAGAAAGTCAGTTAGGGGTAGCCGTATATCGAGGTTTGGTCATAATTTGAAATGACCGTATTAGCAAATGCCATAAAGCGGGGCCCTACCTACGTGTATATATATATATATAAGTATAATATAATATATATATAATATATATATATAATATATATATATATATATATAATATAAATATATATCTATAAATAAATAGTATATACTATTATAACACCTACCGTCCTACTTAAGACATGCCAACATACGTTCACGTCGCTTGACGACCGGCATCTGTCAGCTGGCTTGGCCGGCTGATGTCATCACCCTTACAATAATTTGCCAATAATCGTGGCAGCAAGCATCATGCAGGCATCATCGTTTGAGTAACCCTGCCCTATCAGTACATCATACTGTAATTAACTGGACAGTAAATGTTCACCATGGCCCCAAAATGAAGTCTGAATCTTTCACTGGGAGACTATGGGCAGAAAGCTCTTACTCTGACTCCTCTATTTGTTTTCACAGTTGCACATAACCAGTCTGTATCTTGTACTGCCTGTATATCTGTGTGTGTCTGTTTATCTGTCTGTCTACCTTGTGTGTCTGTCTGTCTACCTTGTGGTGTGTCTTTCTGTCTACCTGTCTTTCCTGTCTATACCGTGTGTTTCCTGTCTACCTGTGTGTTTCTGTCTACCTGTGTCTGTCCTTCTGTCCTGCTTTTCTGTCTCAGAGCCACTCATTAAGGAGTGTAATTGGTCTTGAGATGCCATATTAATAATGATGATAAACAATAAAATCACTGAGGCACATTAAATATGTATAAAACTTAATAAGACATTTTGCTAAGCCCTCTATAATTTCTTTTAATTATATAATGAACATGCAACATAACATATAAACATAACTTAACAAATATGAGATAGTTTTCTGGTCGGCCTTGACAGAATGAACAAAAAACCATTCCGTGTCCTTCTGAGGTACAGCAACGATTGTTTACATAACTTGTGTACCTTCTACCCTCTCATTCTCTCTCTCGTAGTTTAACTCATTAATCTGGTTTATTCACCTTTCAATCAACATTAGACTATAGATATTTTAAGGTTAAGTAATAGTGGAACACGTAATTAATTTATTTTAATTATTTATATCACACTGGCCTATTCCCACCAAGGCAAGGGTGGGCCCGATAAAGAAAAAACTTTCACCATCAATCACCTCCATCACTGTCTTGCCAGAAGGTTTCTTTACACTACAGTTTTTAAACTGCAACATTAACACCCTCCTCCTTCCAGAGTGCAGCACTGTACTTCCCAACTCCAGGACACAATCCGGCCTGCCGGTTTCCCTGAACCCCATCAAAAATGTTACTTTGGCTCACACTCCAACAGCACGTCAATATTAAACACCATTTTTCTCCATTCACTCCTATCCAACATGTCTCACTCATGCTATGGAAGTCCAAGCCCCCGCACACAAAACCACCTTTAACCCTCCTCCCTCCAACCTTTCCTAGCCGACCCCTACACCACCTGCCTTCCACTACAGACTGATACACTCATGAAGTCACTCTGTTTCCTCCATTCTCTCTACATGTCCGAACACACCTCACAACCCTTCCTCAGCAGCCCTCCTGGACATACAGTTTTTGGTAATCCCGCACTCCTCCAAACTTCCAAACTAACGAATTCTCTGTATTAATATTCCACACAACACAATTGCCCTCAGACATTACCTCTCCACTCCTCCAGCCTTCTCCGTCGCTGCAACAATCATCACCCATGCTTCACACCCATATAAGAGCGATGATAAACACATACTCTCATAACATTCCCCTCTTTGCCTCCAAGGACAAAGTTCTTTGTCTCCACATACTCCTAAGTGCACCACTCACCCTTTTCCCCTCATCAATTCTATATTCCACCTCATCTTTCATAGAACCCATCTGCTGCCACGTCCACTCCCCAAATAACTGAATACATTCACCACCTCCATACTCTCTCCTCCAATCTATATCCAAACTTCATCATCTAATCTTTTTGTTAGCCTCATAACCTTGCTCTTTCCAGTATTCACTTTTAATTTCTATCTTTTTTTTGCACACCCTAAACCAAATTCATCCACCAATCTCTGCAACTTCCTACAGAATCTCCAAATAACCCAAGTGTCATCAGCAAAGAGCAACTGGGCAACTCCCCACACTATGTTTGATTCTTTATCTTTTAACCTCCCCACCGCCTCTTGCCAAGACCCTCCCATTTACGTTCCTACAACCCCATCTGATAAATAAATTAAACAACCATGAGACATCACACACCTTGTCTAAGGCCTAACTTTTACTGGACACAATTTCCCTCTTTTCTTACCATACCCTAACTTGTAGCCACACTATCCTGGAAGGAAACCTTCACGTGCTTTCATTAACCTACCTCCAACACCATACACCTGCAACATCTGCCACATTGCCCCCCCTATCCACCCTTTATAGCGCCTTACCAAATACATAAATGGCCACAAATGCCTCTTTATAGCCTTATCAAATAACTGTACACTGGTTATATGTTCACTGTAAACACCTGTCCACACACCCCCTACCAATCCTCAAAGCCACCTTGTTCATCGCTAACCTATTTCTCCTGTCTTACTCTTAATTCTTTCAAAAATCAATCTACCATACACTTTACCAGGTATCTCAACAGACTTATCCCCCTAAATTTTTTCACTCTCTTTGTCCCCTTTGCCTTTAAATACAAAGGACTATGCAAGCTCTCTCCAATCCCTAGTGTACCTTACCCTCTTACTCCAGCCAATTTATTAAATAATGCACAACCACACCAAACTATATCCCCACCCTACGTTTTAACATTTCTATCTTTTATCCCCATCAATCCCGCTGCCTTACCCACTTTCATTTTACCTACTGCCTCACGAACTTCACCCCACACTCATCAACAGGCACTTCCTCAACTCCTACAAGATGTTATTCCTCCTTGCCCTATACGAAATCACAGCTTCCCTATCTTCACAACATTAACAATTCCCACAAAATATTTCCCTCCATCTTCCCAATACCTCTAACTCTCCATTTAACAACTCTCCCTCTCCTATTTTATAACAGACAAACCAGTTGTTCTCTAGGCTTCCATAACTTATTAATCTCACTCCAAAACTTTTTCTTATTTTCAACAAAAGTTGTAGATAACATCTCAACCCACTCTCTCATTTTGGCTCTCTTTTTACATGCTTATCACCACTCTCTAACCTCTCTCTTTTTCTCCATAATATCACCTTCCATCCCTCTTTGCATCACATCTACTTTGTAAAAACTTCTCATATGCTAACTTTTTCTCCCTTACTACTCTCTTTACATCATCATCACTCAATCGCTTCCTCTTCCCTCGCCGCCCTACCACTTTCTTGTAACCACAAACTTCTGACTGAAACACTCTAACACAACATATTTAAACCCTACCCCATACCTCTATTATTCGACTCCCAAATGCCTATGCTCTCATTAGCCATCTATCCCTCCATAGCATTTATATCTTTAACCTAACAGCCTCCTCTAATAGTTTATAAACCTTCACCTCTCTCCATCCCTGATGCTTCAATTCTCCTTGTATCCCATCTACCTTTTATACTCTCAGTGAAAGCTACACCTAGAAAGTGATACTGACGATATCTGTGCCCCTCTATAAACATGTACATCCTGAAGTCAACTCAACAGTCTTTTAATCTACCCTACCAAAATCCAACAAACTACTGTCTTTCGCCCTACATCATATCTAGTAACTTATTTACCTCTTTTTCTTAAAATATTTATTAACCTATAACTAAACAACAACCCTTTCCTATACCAAAGTTCCAATCAAATGGGCTTCCCATTATCAATTACCCACCTGGCACCCAAACTTACCACCACACCTCTCAAAAATTTCTCCTACTTCAGCAATCAGATCCCCTACCCCTACAATTACACTCACTTGTTTGTTCAAAGGCTCCATACATTCACTAACATCTCCCCAACATCTCTCTCTCTCCTCTAACATTCCTCTCGTACTCCAGTTGTATACATTCTTAATAAGACCACTTTCCGCATCCACCTTCAGGAGAGTTTATCTGGATGTTAATCAGTGAGATAGTTCCGGGGGTCAACGCCCCCTGCGGCCCCTTTCTGTTAACAAGGCCACCTTAGGTCCTTGGCCCAGGATGCGACCCACACCAGCTCGACTAACACCCATGTACCCCTTTTACTGATGGGGAACATAGACAACAGGTGGAAAGAAACACGTCCAATTACTACTCTTGCCTGGGAAATCGAACCCAGGCCCTCACCGTGTGAAGCGAGAGCGTTAACCACCAGGCCACCAGAGCCCCTTGACTTTAATCCACATAATTCTTGAATTTACACATTCATATTCTCTTTTCACCTTCCATAACTGATCCTTCAACATTACTGCTACCCCTTCCTTTGCTCTAACTCTCTCAGATACTCCAGATTTAATTCCATTTATTTCCCCCCACCGAATCTCCCCTACCCCCTTCAGCTTTGTTTCGCTTAGGGCCAGGACATCCAACTTCTTTTCATTCATAACATCAGCAATCATCTGTTTCTTGTCATCCGCACTACATCCACGCACATTCAAGCATCCCAGTTTTATAAAGTTTTTCTTCTCTTTTTTTTTTTAGTAAATGTCTACAGGAGAAAGGGTTACTAGCCCATTGCTCCTGGCATTTTAGTCGCCTCATACGACACGCATGGCTTATGGAGGAAAGATTCTTTTCCACTTCCCCATGGACAATAGAAGAAATAAAGAAGAACAAGAGCTATTTAGAAAAAGGAGAAAAACCTAGATGTATGTATATATATATATGCATGTACGTGTCTGTGAAGTGTTACCAAAGTGTAGGTAGGAGTAGCAAGATATCCCTGTTATCTAGCATGTTTATGAGACAGAAAAAGAACATCAGCAATCCAACCATCATGCAAAACAGTTACAGGTTTCTGTTTCACAGTCACCTGGCAGGACAGTAGTACTTCCCTGGGTGGTTGCTGTCTACCAACCTACTGATGTTTTTCTTAAATTCAATCGTATTTCTCACCTTCTTTACCAAAGGCTTGGCACTAGGAGCTTTCTTTGGAGCCATGGTAGCTTAATATAGTACTTGCAATCACTAAAATAATGGATTATGAAATATTTCATGGAGCAAGTGAAGGGGACCATCGCTCACTGGTAAACAATGCCACCTGGCTGGGAAGGGAGGCCGCCCCGTCTCAAAGCATGGTACGCATCCCGGACGAACTACTATTCTCAGTCAATCCTACATTAGCGAGCCCATGTTTATATGAAAATATTCGCTATTGATTTGCCGAAATCTAAGACTCTTCGAGCTCTACGATTATCGAGGGACCACTGAATTACTAAACAAAAAAAAATTCTTCCGCTTCAAACAAAACGGCACAATTTTTTTCGTTTTATTTACTTCTAATACAGGTCCGCATCACAAATCAGGCAGGTCATTAATCGGTCCTTCAGTTATCGGCACAAATTTTGGCTAGCAATAAGTTCAAATTCCAGGGTCGGGCCACAGCCCCAACCACTGGTACTGTTTGGTGGTGCTACTTGCTGCATAAGTCACTGCAATTTCTTTTTCTTCCATTTATTGTTTTTAACCGCTTACTTTTATCCCTAAGCTTGGTACGTCCAATTAATAAAAGAAATGCTTCTCATTATGAAAGCACCAACACAGTACATTAACCATTTAAAGATAAGGTGGCTTGAAGGCCACTGTTGCCATGTTCTCAGTCTTATGAAGCAGAGAAATAAGCTTATTATTACACTAATATCAACACAACAGCTTATTGAATCCTATCACAGTTGATCTAATATGACAGAAAAAAAATATAAATAACATAAAACATGTTAAAATACTCCAGAATGAATAATATTTGGCATAACACCGAGCAGTTCGAAGGAGGCTATGAAGAGGATATGTATACAAATACCATTCACCTTCCCTGTCCTTGGGGGTGGGTTTATATTAGTGAGAACACTGAGTATGAGCACAGGGCTACCTGTGATATACACTCCGTACTGCACATAAACCTAAACAAAAAAGTTAATTTCTCATTGATAAATTGGCTAAGCTGTATCTTTTCAAAGAGTGGGTAGATTACAATCTTGGTTGTCCATTTAGCCGTATTTGAGAATAATAATACGAAAAGAACTTCAAATGAACTTTATTGACTTAAGACTTAGGGAGATTGACACAAGTCAGTCCATCTATCATCATTCCATCATGCAGGAGGAGCCACATGTCTATGGTGCATCCAACAAGATAAGCAGACTCTTGGATGTCAGTACTGCCCGGCTCCGGCTGGGTTACAAGTATCTTTGGCAGGTTAAATCACCACCACCAGATGTAGACCAAACGAAATGTAAACTTTGCCAGATGGACTATTGTCACACCTTGCGTCATTATGTCTGGGGGTGGGACCCTTGCGTCATTATGTACTGGAGTGCGTCACACCTTGCGTCATTATGTACTGGAGTGTGATCAAATTAATGAATTTAGAAACAACTCACTCAGAAGTGTTCAAGAAATGGCTAAGTATTTTATCCACAGTGGTATATTGCAGACCATTCTGGAGAAATACCCTGACTTTGCTAGCTGTAAATAAAGCATTACCACATGTGTGCATGTGTGTGTGTGGTGTGTGGTGTGTGTGTGTGGTGTGTGTGTGTGTGTGTGTGTGTGTGGTGTGTGTGTGGTGTGGGTGTGTGGTTGGTGTGTGTTTTGTGTGTGTGTTGTGTTGTGTGTGTTGTGTGTGTGGGTGTGTGTGAGGGTGTGTGTGCGGGTGTGTGTGAGGTGTGTGTGTGTGTGTGCGGTGTGTGTGTGTGTGTGTGCGTGTGTGGGTGTGTGTGTGCGTGTGTGGTGTGTGTGTGCGTGTGTGGGTGTGTGCTGTGTGTGTGTGGGTGTGTGTGTGTGGTGTGTGTGGGTGTGTGTGTGGTGTGTGTGAGGGTGTGTGTGTGGGTGTTTTGGTGTGTGTGTGTGTGGGTGGTGTGTGTGTGGGGTGTGCGTCCTTGTGTGTATGCATATATTTGTACGCTCGTGTGCACATGTCCGTGCGTGCGCCCCTCGTGTGTGTATGTGCGCGCGCGCGCTAGTGTGGGTGTATGATCCACTTAATATTTGTATTTATAACTCATTACAATTGTGACCAGGTGTGACGTATCAGTGGTTCATTACTTTGTAATTTGTTCATGACTGTAACCATGTATAGGAGTGAAGCTGATTCATTACCTCTGTAACTTGCCATGATTAGTGACCAGATCTACCTGGAGTTCATTACCTTTGTAATAGTTCAGCTATCATAACTTTGGGGTCCAGTCACTGGACCCATTATGTACCTTTGTAATCTTTTGACTACCGCCCACAGGATGGGTATGGGGTGCATAAAGATATTAAACTAAAGTGTGTGTGTGTGTGTGTGTGTTGGGGTGTGTGTGTGTGTGTGTGTTGGTGTGTGTGTGTGTGTGTGTGTGTGGTGTGTGTGTGTGTGTGTGTGTGTGACTCAACAATCAATATTTGCACCAATAACTCATTACAGTTGTGACCGGGTGTGGAAGTGTGAATTGCTCATTACTCTATAATTTGTTCATGATTGTAGCCAAAGTATAAACGTAAGTAACCATTCTACAGAATTCATTACCTTTGTAACTTGTGAGCTCATTACCTTTGTACCTAGTTCAGCTATCAAAACTTTGGGGGCCCAGTCCCTGGACCCATTACGTACCTCTGTAATCTGTAAATACCTTTGCAACTTGTCATGATTGTGATCAGACTTACCTGGAGTTCATTACCTTTGTAAATTGTGAGTTCATTACCTTTGTAAATTGTGAGTTCATTACCTTTGTAAATTGTGAGTTCATTACCTCTGTAACTTGCTCAGCTATCAAAACTTTGGAGTCCAGTCCCTGGACCAATTATGTACCTCTGTAATCTTTTGACTACCGCCCACAGGATGGGTATGGGGTGCATAATAAACATATTAAACTAACTATCTATACAAATTATCACACATAGCTGCATATGTGTAGAGAACCTAGGATAATCCAGAAAAGTCAACGTGGCTTATTTTTAGTACCTGGCTTGGGTTAGCCATATATGATTTTTGGTAAATATTCGATTCCCAGCCAGGGTAGACACATTAGGTGTGTTTATTTACGCCTGTTGTCTATGTTTACTCATCAGTAAATAGGTACCTGGGTATTAGCCGACTAGTGTGGGTGTTATCCTGGGACACTGACCTAATTTTCTTGAAATACTCTGCATAACAACCAGCTTTCTATACAGTAGTATGTCACTGATGTCAGCTATGCCTGTATAACTTGTACATGTACGTGTAGTAAATTTTAGATTTTTAGATTTTGCCACCGAAGTGGCTAGTTTATTGTGCACCCCATATCCATCCTGTGGACGGTAGCGCGAGAGCATATGGATACACAAAAGGCCTAGGAACTAGGCCCCAAAGGGTTACAGGAATACATATGGATTTATATTACATATCTATAGTTCA
>NW_026501763.1:0-15547 GCF_026875155.1 Cherax quadricarinatus | reverse complement strand
TGAAGTTTCATCAATTACCTTCACTTATTCTCGTTGCTTCACTTACCATGATTCACTTACTCTCGTTGCTTCACTTACCTTCATTCACACACTCTCTGTGTTTCACTTATCTTCACTCACTTACTCTCGTAGCTTCACTTACCTTCACTCACTTATTCTCGTAACATCACTTACCTTCACTCATTTACTCTAGTTGATTCATTTACCTTCACTCTCTTTTACTCTCGTAGCTTCACTTACGTTCCCTAACTTACTCTCGAAGCTTCACTTTCCTTCACTCACTTATTCTCGTTGTTCACTTACCTTCGCTCACTTGCTCTCATAGTTTCTCTTGCCTTCACTCACTTACTCTTGTAGCTTCATTTATCTTCACTCACTTACTCTCGTTGCTTCAATTACCTTCACTAATTTCTCTCGGAGTTTTCCTTACCTTCACGCACTTACACTCGTAGCTTCACTTACCTTCTCTCACTTACTCTCCTTGCTTCACATACCTTCACTCACTTACCTCGTTGCTTCATTACCTTCCATTGACTTACTCTCGTAGTTTCACTTACCTTCACTCATTTACTCTCATTGTTTAACTTACCTTCACTCATTTACTCTCGTAGCTTCACTTACCTTCACTCTCTTTACTCGCATAGTTTCTCTTACCTTCACTCACTTTCCCTCTCGTGGGTTCACTTACCTTCACTGTAATTACTCTCGTAGCTTCGCTTTTTTTAAACTCACTTACTCACGTAGCTTCGCTTACCTTTCACTCACTTACTCTGGTTCTTCACTTACCTTCACTCACTCTCGTCGATTCTCTTTCCTTCACTCACTTACTCTCGTAGATTCACTTACCTTCAAAAACTTGCTCTCGTTGCTTCACTTACTTTCACTCACTCTCTTTCTTTAGTTTCCTTCACTACTTTTCTGTGCTTCACTTCCTTCATTACTTTTCTGGGTTGCTTCATTACCTTCACTCCTTAACCCATTGTTTCATTTACATTCACTAAATTACCTCTTTCTTCACTTACTTTCACTCACTCTCGTTTCTTATTTCCCTTCCCACTTACTCCTTTGTTTCACTTACCTTCACCCCTTATTCTCTTTGTTCATTTACCTTCACTCAATTACTCTGTAGTTTCCCCTTACCTTCACTCACCCCTTTTTGCTTCTGTTACCTTAAATTATTACCTCGTTGATCACTTCCCTTCATTCATTACTTTCGAGTTTTTTCTTCCCCTTCCTCATTACTCTCTTTGCTTTCATTTTCCCTTCATCAATTACTTCGAAGTTCCCTTACTTCACTCCCCCTTTTTTGCTTCTGTTCCCTTCATTATTACTCTCGTTGCACATTTCCTTCATTCACTTATTTCGTATTTTCTTTTACCTTCACTCACTTACTCTCTTTGCTTCACTTCCTTCACTCAATTACTCTCGTAGTTTCCCTTACCTTCCTAAACCTTGTTGCTTCTGTTCCCTTTCTTATTACTCTCGTTCATCACTTACCTTTCATTCATTACTTTCGTATTTCTCTTACTTCCATTTCATTTCTCTCTTTCTTCACTTACCTTCACTCACTCCCCTTTGCTTCAATTCCCTTCACTCACTTGCTACGTAGTTTCCTTTTCCTTCACTCCCTTACTCCGTAGTTCCCCTTTTACCTTCTCTATTTACTCTCTTTTGCTTCAATTCCTTCATCACTTTTTGTTGCTTCACTTACCTTCAACATTCTGTCGTTGTTTCATTTACCTTCACTCATTTTACTCTCTATTCTATTACCTTCTCCCATTTCCCCTTTTGCTTCTTTTCCCTTCACTCACTTGCTCTTTTGTTCTTCATTACCTTCAATCACTTACTGTCGTTGTTTCCTTACCTTCACTCATTTCTCCCCTTTTTGCTTCACTTACCTAAATTATTTTCTCGTTGCTTCACTTACCTTCCTCATTACCCTCTTGCTTCACTTACATTCAACCACTTCGTTGATTCACTTACCTTCACTCACTTATTCTTTTTTTCACTTACCTTCCTACTTATCTGTTGCTTCCTTCCCTTCACCACTTACTCTCGAAGTTTCACTTACCTTGGCTACTTACTTGTATTTTCATTTTCCTTCATCACTTATTTCTCATAGCTTCATTTCCCTTTCACTCATTTTATTCTTACATTTCCCCCTTCCTTCACTCATCTCGTTGCTTCATTACCTTTACTCACTTACTCTGTTGCATCATTTTCCTTACTCCTTACTTTTGTTGCTTCACTTCCCTTCACTCACTTACCTCGTGTTCACTACCTTCGCCCCTTTTTACTCTGTAGTTTCACTTACTTATCACTTACTCTCGCGCTTTCACTTACCTTCACTCACTTTTTCTTATAGTTTTTCATTTTCCTTCACTCACTCTCTTGCTTCCCTTACTTACCCTTTTCTCTACCTTCACTTGTTTTTATCACTTATTTCGTTTTTTTCATTACCTTCACCACTTAATCTCGGATTCATTTACCTTCACTCCCTCAATTGCTTCATTCCCTTCACTTTCTTTTTTTGCATCACTTACCACCATTCACTTACTCTCGTGCTTCACTTAATTCAATCACACACTCTCGTTGGTTGACTTATCTTCACCCCTTTACTCTCGTGGGTTCATTACCTTCATCACTTATTCTGTAGCATCACTTACTTTTCACTCAGCACTCCTTTGTTTTCATTTCCTTTCACCATTTTACTTTGTATTTTTTCTCTTACCTTCCCCCATTACGCTCACAGCTTCACTTACCTTCCTCAATCTCGTTGCTTCCTTACCTTCACTCATTACCCGAAGCTTCCTTACCTTCGCTCGTTTACTCCGTTCCCTTTTTCATTTCCCTTTCACCACTTACTTCGTTGCTTCATTTCCTTCCTCACTTTTCTAGTTTCCCCTTAAACTCTCTATTTATCTCGAAATTTCATTTCCCTTCACTCATTTTAATCTCGATGATTCAAAAAATTTCCCCTCACTTACTCTGGGTTTTCATTTACCTTTACTAACTTATTTCTACTTCCTTTACCTTCACTCACTAAAGTTGCTAAATTTCCCTTTCTTTTTATTCTTTTCTTCACTTCCCATGATTCATTACCTCGTTGCTTCACTTCCCTTTCATTCACACACCTTTTGGGGTCCTTATCTTCACTCACTTACTCTCGATTTCACTTACCTTCATCATTTACTCTCGAGCTTTTTTCCCTTTTCGCTCGTTTTCTCTCGTTGCCTCTTTCTTCACTCACTTACTCTCGTTGCTTATTTCCCTTCACCATTTTCTCTCGTTCCTTACTTCCCTTTCCTAATTTACTCTCGAATTTATTCCCTTCACTCACTTAATCTCTTTGATTCACTTAAAATTTCCCTCACTTACTTGGTTTTACTTACTTTACTAACTTATCTCATAGCTTCACTCCCTTCATCACTGATTTTGCTCAATTACCTTCACTTATTCTCGTTGCTTCACTTACCATGTTTCACTTACTCTCTTTTCTTCATTACCTTTTTCACACATCTCTGGGGTTCCCCTTATCTTCCTCATTTTACTTTTGTCTCATTACCTTCACTCACTTATTCTCGTGGGCATCACTTCCCTTCATCATTTACTCTATTGTTCATTTACTTCACTCACTTACTCTTGTATTTTCATTTACCTTCTCACAGTTACTCTACAGCCACTTCCCTTCACTCATTTATTTGCTTAAATTACTTCACCTCTTATCTCGTGCTTCATTACGTTCCCAACTTATTTCAAGCTTCACTTTCCTTCATCACTTATTCTCGTTGCTTCACTTCCCTTGCTCCTTGCTCTATAGTTTCTCTTCCCTTCAATCATTTACTCTTGTACTTCATTTATTTTCACTCACTTTCCCCTTTGCTTCCTTTCCCTTACTCCTTACTCTCTTGCTTCCTTACCTTCACTGACTTACCTCGTAGTTTCATTTACCTTCTATTTACTTATTGTTTAATTTTCCTTAATATTATCTCGTAGCTTCGCTTACCTTAACTCATAACTAGGTGCTTCGCTTACCTTCACTCATTACTTGATTGCTTCATTCCTTCCTCACTTACTCTCGTGTTCTCTTTCCTTCACCACTTCTCTCGTAGTTTCCCTTTCCCCTTCAAAACTTGCTCTCTTTGCTTTATTACTTTACTCACTTCGTTTCTTAGTTACCTTCATCACTTACTTCGTAGCTTCATTTACCTTCATTATTTATTCTCGTTGTTACTTACCTTCACTCACTTACCCCATTGTTTCATTACATTCCTCACTTACTCTCGTTGCTTCTTTACTTTTCACTCACTCTCTTTATTAGTTACCTTCACTCACTTACTCTCGTTGCTTCACTTACCTTCACTCACTTTTTTTCCCTTTGTTTCATTTCCCCTTCACCTCAATTACTCTCTTTGTTTTCCCTTACCTTCACTCACCCTTTTTGTTTTCTTTCCTTCACTTTTTTACTCTCGTTGCATCACTTACCTTCTTTTCATTTACTTTCGAGTTTCTCTTTCCTTCACTCACTTACTCTATTTGTTTTCACTTCCTTTTCACCACTCTCGTTCTTCAATTACCTTCACTAAATTTGGCAATCGAAAGTTTCATTACCTTTCACTCACTTACTCTCGTCGTTTCAATTCCCTTTCACTCACATTTCGTAGCTTCATTTTCCTTTTCACTCATTTAACTCTCGGCTTAACTTACCTTCCTCTCTTACTCTCGTTTTTTTTTTTTTTTTAATTACCTTCTTCCCCCTTTTTGCTCTCTTTCCACATTTTACCTTCACCCCTTTTACTCTCGTAGCTTCACTTCCTTTCACTCACTCACTTTTCCAGCTTCACTTACCTTCACTCCCCAAATCTCGTACGTCATTTTCCCTTCAATCACTTACTCTCGTTGCAACACTTACCTTCTCTAATTAAACCCCTTGTAGTTTCTCTTCCCTTCAATTACTTACTCTTGAAGCTTCATTTACCTTCATCCCCTTCGTTGCTTAAACTTCCCCTTCAGTCATTTACTCCCCACAGTTTCACTTCCCTTTCACTCACTTCCCTCTCTTACTTCGTTTACCTTCACTCTTTTACTCTCGTAGTTTTCACTTCCCTTCCCCCCACTTACTTCTTTGCTTCATTTAAATTTTTCCCCTCACTTACTCTTCGTACTTAAAATTACCTCCACTCACTAACTCTGGGACTTAAACTTACCTTCACTCACTCTGTTTCACTTACCTTCACTCACGTACTCTCGTAGTTTTCCAATTATTTTTCATTCATTTGCTTCGCTGCTTAAATTACTTTCAAACATTATCTCATATTTTTCCCCACTTCCCTAAAACTCATTTACTTTTAATTCCCTTCACGTTCACCCCATTTCCTTTTTGTAGCTTAACTTCCCTTCATTTTCACATACCCCTTTTTGCTTCACTTCCCTTTTCATTTTTCTTTCGATATTTCACTTACCTTCCCCAACTTACAAATCGTTCTTCATTTTATCTTCACTTTTTTTATTTTCTTCCCTTTTTTTTCCTTCTTTTATTTCCCCTTTGGTACTTCTTTTTAATTTTTCACCACTCTCCAAGTTTCCCTTACCTTCACTCACTTACTCTCGTAGGTTCACTTACCTTCACTCAATTATTGTCGTTGCTTCACTTACCTTCACTCACTTATTCTCGTTGTTCACTTACCTTCACTCAATCTCGTTCCTTAACTTACCTTCACTCAGTCACTCTCGTAGCTTCAGTTACCTTCACTCAATTACTCTAATAGTTTCTTTTACATTCACTCACTTACTCTCTTTGCTTCACTTCAATTCACTCACTTGCTCTCGTTGCTTCAATTTCCTTCACTCACTTACACTCGTAGCTTCACTTACCTTCACTCACTTCCTCCCGTAGCTTCACTTACCTTCACTCACTTATTCTCATTGCATCATTTACCTTCACTCACTTACTCTCGTTGCTTCACTTACCTTCGCTCATTCTCGTAGTTTCACTTACCTTCACTCACTTATTCTCAAAGCTTCACTTACCTTCACTGACTTACTCTCGTTGCTTCACTTACCTCTAAACTCTTACTCTTTTAGTTTTCTTTACCTTCACTTACTTACTCTCGTAGTTTCACTTACCTGCATTTCACTCTCGTTGCTTCACTTCCCTTCACTCACTTTCTCTCTTTCCCCTTCACTTAAACCTTCCTAAATTTCTTCGGGTTCACTTACTTCATTCACTTTTTTCCCACTTTTTTTCACTTCCTTCACTCACTAAAGTTGTTTCCCAACTTTCCCTTTCAATTTTTCTCTTTGAATAAACTTTCCCAAACCCTTTCACTTACCCCCGTTGCTTCACTTACCTTCAATCCCCACCCCCTCTGTTGGGTTAAAATTATCTTTCCTCACTTACTCCCCGTAGGTTACTTCCCTTCTCTCCCCTTATTCTGTAGAAATAAATACCTTCACTCAGCCACTCCCCGTTGCTTCTTTTCCCCTTTCCACTCACTTACCTTGTATTTTTTCTCTTCCCTTTCCTCCCAAAAAACGCTAAACAGTTAACTTACCTTCCCCAAAAACCCGTTGTTTTCACTTACCTTAAACCCATTTTCTCCGAAGTTTATTTCCCTTTCCCCCAACAAACCTCGTAGCTTAATTTCCTTACTCATTTAATTTCGTTGTTTTCACTTCCCTTCACTCATTGGGCTCTCATATTTTTCTCTTCCCTTTCACTCCCCTTACCTTGTAGCTTCTTTTATTTTATTTTCACTTTACCCCCTCTTTGTTCAGTCCCCCCCCACCATTACTCTCGTAATTTCCCTTTTTCCCTTAAACTCACTTATTTCTGTTGCTTCCCTTACGTTCACTCACTTACTCTCTTTGGCGTTCACTTCCCTTTCACTAACAAACTCTGGGAGTTTTTTCTTACCTTCACTTTTTAAAACCTCTGTTTAATTTTACCTTCGCTCATTTACTCTCTTTAAGTTTCCCCAAACCCTTTTTTCCCATTTACTTGCATATTTTCTCTTCCCTTCACTCACTCCGTTCTTTCATTTAACCCCACTCATTACTTCTTTAGCTTCACTACCTCACTCCTACTCTCGTAGCTTTCGCTTACCTTAACTCATTTTACTCTTTTAAGCTTCTTTTATCTTCCTCAGTTACTCTGGTTGCTTCACTTACCTTCACTCACTTACCCCCGTAGCTTCACTTACCTTCCCTAAATTATCCCCGTCGATTCTCTTTCCTTAAACACACTTACCCCTTGAAAAATTTCCATTTCCCTTTTCCTTTAACTTGCTCTCGTTGTTCACTTACTTTCACTCACTTACTCTCCTTGCTTCACTTACCTTCACTCATTTACTCTATTGCTTCACAAGTCTCTTTCAATTTCTCCGTTGAAATCATTTTACCTTAAATCACTTTTTCCCTTTTGCTTCATTTAAACCTTCACTCACTTACCCCTCTTTCCCTTTCCTTATCTTAAACTAAACTTTCCCTCGTTGCCTTCTGTTCCCCCTTCCCCTACTACTCTCGTTGCTTAATTTTAATTTCACTCACTCTCCCCTGCAAAAATTTAAATTTCACTTTTACTTTCGTAGCTTCATTACCTTCATCATTTTACTCTCGTAGCCCCCTTTTCCTTCCTCCTTACCCCCCCCCCCGTTTGGGGCCCCTTTTTTGGTTACCTTCCCCCTTTATTCTCGTAGTTCATTTACCTTCCCCTCTCTTACCTCGTAGCTTCGTTTTCCTTTTAACTAACTTACTCTCGTAGCTTCGTTTTCTTCACTCATTTAAATCGGGTTGCTTCATTACCTTCACTCACTTACTCCCGTGCTTAAACTTCCCTTTCCCTCACTTACTCTCTTTCGTTTCTTTTTCCCTTTTCCCACACAAATTTAGTAAAATTCACTTACCTTAACTTACTTGCTCTCTTTGGGCTTCACTTACTTTCACCATTTTTTCTCCTTTGCTTCATTTACCTTCACTCACTTACTCAAAGTTGCTTCACAAGCCGTTCATTTTCTCTCGGGGGCATCTTTTCCCCCTTCACTAAACTTATTTCTTTGCTTCACTTTCCTTCATTTCATTATCTCGAACCCTTCCCCTTACCCTTCATCACTTACCCTCGTTGTTTGGTTCCCTTTCCCCTATTCCCTCTCTTTGCTTCACTTAATTTCACTCACCCCTCGCTCCCTTAAAATTACCTTCCCCCTCTTACAAATCGTAGCTTTCTTTTTCCCTTTCCCATTTCACTTACTCTCGTAGCTTCCCCTTACCTTCATCCCCTTTTCCCCTCGTTGCTTCTTTTTACCCTTCCCCCATTATTCTCGTAGTTTCCCTTACCTTCATCCCTTACCTCGTGCCTCATTTTCCTTCACTCACAAAATTTCTCTTTGTTTCACTTTCCTTCACTCACTCTTGCTGCTTCATTTTACCTTAAACTTTCTCTCTTTTCTTCACTTACCTTCACCCACTTATCTCGTTCTTCCCCTTTCCCTTTAAATTCTCTTCCTCTCTTTGCTTCACTTACCTTCGCTAAACTTTTTCTCGTACCCTTCACTTCCCTTTCGCTCGTTTGGGTCCGTTCCTTCTTTTCCTTCACTCACTTACTCTCTTTGGCTTAACTTCCCTTCACTCACTTTCTCTCTTTCCCTTCCCACTTACCTTAAACTCACTTACTCTCAAAAATTTCCCTTCCTTCACCATTAATTCGTTGTTTAACCCCAAAATTTCCCCCTTTCATTTTACTCTCGTATTTCATACTTCCCCTTTACTAACTTATTCTATAGCTTCACTTCCCTTCACTCACTAAAGTTGAAAAAATTACCTTCACTTATTCTCGTTGCTTCATTTAAACCTTTATTACTTATCTCGTTCCCCTTCATTCCCTTTAATTCAACATTTCTCTGTGTTTCATTTAAATTTTCCTCACTTACTCTGGGTAGCTTCATTTTTCCCTTTCCCTCATTATTCCCCTTTAACATCACTTACCTTCATCATTTACTCTATTTTTGTTTTTCTTTTCCCTTCACTCTTTTACTCTCGTGCTTAAACTTACGTTCCCTAAAACTCTCGAAGCTTCACTTTCCTTCACTCACTTTATTCTCGTTTTCATTTAAACCTTCGCTCACTTGGGCTCTCATAGTTTCTCTTGCCTTCATTTCATTTAACTCTTGAATTTTCCTTTTATATTTCACTCACTTACTCTCGTTGCTTAAAATTCCCTTTCCCCAAAATTTCTCTCGGAGTTTTCCTTACCTCACCCCACTTAAAATTTTAGCTTCACTTCTTTCCTCATTTACTCCCCTTGCTTCACACCCCCTTCACTCACTTACTCCTTTTTGCTTCATTTTACCTTCCCCCTGACTTACTCTGGGAGTTTCACTTCCCTTTTCATCATTTACTCCATTTTTAAAATTACCCTTTAAAACTCACTTTTCCCCGTGGTTCACTTATTTCACGGTAAATCTGTACTTCGTTTTTTAAAAAACCCCTTTACTCCGTAGCTTCGTTTTCCCTTTCACTCATTACTCTGGTTGCTTCACAAAACCTTAAATTTAACTTGCTCCTTTGGCTTCACTTATTTTTCCACTCCCCTCTCGTTTCATTAGTTCCCTTTAAATCACTACCCCTCGTAGCTTCCCCTTACCTTCACTTACTTATTCTCGTTGCTTCACTTCCTTCACTCACTTCCCCCTAAATTGCTTACTTACATTCCCCTCATTTTACCCTCATTCCCTTCATTTAAATTCACCACTCCCGGTTGTTTCATTTCCCTTTCCCTCCCTTTTATTCTCTTTGCTTCATTAAACCTTTCACTCAATTACTCTCGTAGCTTCCCTTAAAACCCTCACCCTTTTTTGTTTCTTTTTTCCTTCACTTTTTTACTCTCGTTGCTTCACTTTCCCTTTAAATTCCCCCCCTTTTACTTTCGAAATTTTCCCTCTTACCTTCACTCACTTACCTCTTCGTTCCCCTTACCTTCACTAAATTTAATTTCCAGTAGCTTCCCCCCCCCATTTTTTTCCCCCTTTAAAAATTTTACCTTGTTGCACCCTTCCCTTTTTCACTTATTTTTTTCTCGTTTCATCATTTAAACCCTTTTTTTTCCCCACTTCCCTTTTCCCGTAGTTTCCCCTTTTACCTTCATCCCCCTTTTTCTTTCCTTCATTTAAACCTTCACTTTTAATTACTTTTTCTTTAGTTTCCTTACCTTCACTCACCTTTTTGTTCCCTTTAAATTTCCTCATTTTTTAAAATTTCCTCCGTTTGCTTCACTTACCTTCATTCACTTACTTTGTATTTCTCTTACCTTCCTAACTTACTCTTTTTGGCTTAAATTCCCCTTCACTATTTCCGTTGCTTAAAATTACCTTAAATCACTTCTTCTTTGTTTCACTTACCTTCACCACTTACTCTGAGTTTTAATTACCTTCTCCATTTTATCCTTTGCTTAATTTCCTTCACCCCCTTCTCTTGTTCCCTCACTTACCTTCAATCACTTACTGTCGTTTTTTCCCTTTTAAACCTTCATTTTCACTTACTCTCGTTTTTTTAATTACCTTCCTACTTATTCTCTTTGCTTTTTTTCCCTTTCACTCACTTCCCTTTCTTGAATCTTAAACGGAACCTTTAATCACTCCTTTTTCCTTTGGGTTCATTTTCCCCTTTTCACCCCATTTACTCTCTTTGCTTCACTTATTTAAACAAAACTTTTCTCAAAGCTTAAACTTACCCTTTCCCATTTTCCCCTAAAATTTCCTTTACGTTTTTTTAAAAATTTCACCCCCGGAAAATTTTTTCCCCCAAACTTTTTAACCTTCCCCTTTTTCCCCTTTTTGTTTTTTTCCTACTTAATGTTTTTTAATTCCCCCTTCCCCCCCCCAAACCCTAAAAAATTACCCTTTCCCAAAAACCCCCCCCAAGTTTTTTTTTTTATTTTTTTAAACCTTTTTTTGTAGTTTAAAACCCCTTTTTTTTTCCTTTTTTTCCCCGCTTCCCCCCCCCTTCCCAAAATTTTTCCCCCCCTTTTTGGGGGTTTTTTCCTTTTTCCTTTTAAATTAAATTTACTCTGTTGAAATCACCCCCCTTTCCCCTCATTACTCTTGTTGTTTTCACTTACCTTCACTCACTTTTTCCCCGTATTTTAAATTACCTTCGCTCACTTACTCTCGTAGTTTCACTTAAATTCATCATTTACTCTCCAGCTTCCCCTTCCCTTCACTCCATTATTCTTATAGCTTCATTTTCCCTTTAAACTCCCCTCTCGTTGTTTTAAATTACCTTTCCCTCATTTTCCCCGTCCCTTTCACTTGTTTTCACTAAACTTACTTTCGTATTTTTCACTTACCTTAAACTCATTTAATCCCCGTTGATTCATTTCCTTTCCCACTAAATCAAGTTGCTTCCCACTTACCTTCCCCTTTTTTTTTGCATACTTCCCACCATTAAATACTCTCGTTTGCTTCACTTACTTTCCCAAATCACACACTCTCGTTGGTTGAATTACCCTTCACTCACTTACCTCGGGGTTCACTTCCCTTTAAACTCACTTTTTCTCGTAGCATCACTTACTTTCCTCCCCCCATTTCTCGTTGCTTCTTTTGTTTCCCACTCATTTACTTTTGTTTTTTCCCTTTTAAACCTTTCCCCCCAGTTACGCTCCACCAGCTTCACTTCCCTTCCCTTCCAATCTCGTTGTTTTCATTTACCTTAAATAATTTAACTCTCGAACCCTTTCACTTACCTTCGCTCGTTTCCCTCTGTTCCCCTCTTTTCCCTTTTAAAACTACTTACTCTGGGTTGTTTCACTTCCCTTTTTCACTCCTTGCTCCTTTTCCTTAAATTACCTTCCCCCCAACTTACTCTCAAAATTTTTCACTTCCCTTTTCAACTTTTAATCCGATGTTTCATTTTAAATTCCCTCACTTCCCTCTCGTAGTTTACTTACCTTTACTAACTTTTTTATCTAGCTTCATTTTACCTTCACTCACTGAATTTGGCTTCAAAAAACCTTCATTTAAATTCCCTTCGTAGTTTCCCACTTACCATGATTCATTTTACTTTTCGTTGCTTCTTTTTAAACCCCTTCATTCACAAAACTCTCGTGGTTCACTTATCTTCACTCAACCCCTCGTACTTCACTTACCTTCACTAAACCTTACCTCGTGGGCTTCAATTACCTTCGTCTTTTATTTCCCCGTTCCCTCTTTTTCCTTCACCACTTACTCTCGTTGCTTCATTTACCTTCACTCACTTTCCTCGTTCCCTTCTTTTTCCCTTCACAAATTACCCCCAAAAATTTCACTTCCCTTTTCACTCATTTAAATCTCTTTTGTTCCCCTTAAAATTTCCCTAAATTACTCTCGTATTTTTCACTTCCTTTACTAACTTTTCCAAAGCTTCACCACCTTCACTAAACTGAAATTTGGGCTTAAAATTCCCTTCATTTATTCTCGTTGTTTTCATTACCATGATTCATTACTCTCGTTGCTTCATTTACCTTCTTTTCCAAAACACTCTCTGGGGTTCACTTAAATTTTCACTCACAAAACTCCCGTAGCTTCCTTACCTTCACTCACTTTTTGGGTAGCATCACTTACCTTCCCATTTATCTATTTGTTCCATTTACCTTCACTCACTTACCCCTTGTAGTTTCATTTCCCTTTTCTCACATTTTATTTTCACAGCTTCATTGCCTTCATTTAAATTTAGTTGCTTAAACTTACCTTCACTCTTTTAAACCCCTCTTTGCTTCACTTACTTTCCCTAATTTAACTCCCCCAAAAGCTCATTTTTCCTTCACTCCCCTTTTTCCCTCTTTTGCTTCACTTACCTTCGCTCCCCTTGCTCCATATTTTTTTTTTCCCTTTCACTCACTTACTCTTGTAGCTTTTTTATTTTCACTCATTACTCCCCCCCCAACCATTCACATCCCTTCACTAAAATTTATTTCTCTTTGGCTTCACTTACCTTCACGGGACTTACTCTAGTTTTTCCATTTACCCTTAAACCATTTACTCTCATTGTTTAAAACTTACCTTCACTATTTTAACCTCGAGCTTCGCTTACCTAACTCACAACTCACGTAGTTTCGTTTACCTTCCTCCCCTTACTCTGATTGTTTCACTTCCTTCACTCACTTATTTCCCCGCGTTTCTTTTCCTTTTCACCCCTTACTCCGTAGTTTTCATTTTACCCAAAAAACTTGCTCTCATGTTTTCACTTATTTTCATCCTCTCTTTTTCATTAGTTCCCTTCACTCACTTACTCTCGTAGTTTCCTTCCCCTTCACCCCTTAAATTCTGGGTTGCTTCACTTCCCTTTTCACTAATTTAAACCCTCATTGTTTCACTTACATTCACTCACTTATTCTCGTTGCTTTCACAACTTTCATTTCACTCTTTTTTCATTAGTTACCTTCACCCCCTTAAACTTTCGTTGTTTCATTTAAACCTTCACTCACTTTTCTCTTTGTTTTCACCTTAAACCTTAAAAAAAAATTTACTTCTAGTTTCCCTTTTCCCTTCCTCCCCCCTTTTTGCTTCTGTTACCTTCTTTTTAAAACTTATTTTCCCCACCCAAATTACCTTTTTTTCCTTTAAAATTTCGACCCCTTTCATTTCCCTTAACTCACTTATTTCCGCCCCTTCAATTCCCTTTCCCATTTCCACTCTAAGCTTCACTTTCCTTCACTCATTTACTCTCGTAGCTTAATTTTCCCCTTCTCTCTTCTTATTTCTCGTTGCTTTATTTCCCTTTCTCCCCCCTTGCTTCGTTCCTTTCACTTCCCTTTTCACTACTTACTCTCGTAGCTTCATTACCTTCACTCACTCATTTCTCCCCAAGTTTTCACTTACCTTCCCATTTTACTCTCGCGATCACTTCCCTTCAATCATTTTACTCTCTTGCTCCCTTTTTCCTTCCCCTAACTTACTCTTGTATTTCTCTTACCTTAAATTTTCTTACTCTTTTAAGTTTCAATTTTCCTTCACTCACTTCTTGCTTCCTTTCCTTCCCCCACTTATTTCTCACTTTTTTCACTTCCCTTTCCACTCACAAACTCTCGTATCTTCGTTTACCTCCCTCTTTTACTCTGGGTAGCTTCACTTCCCCTTCACACACTACTCCGGGGTTTCCTTAATTTCACTCACTTACTCTCGAAGTTTTCAATTCCTCCCCAACAAACCCCGTAGCTTCATTACCTTCACTCACCTGCTTCACTTCCTTTCCCACTCACGTATTTCTCGAAAGCTTAAATTACTTTCATTCACTTGCTCTCGCTGCTTCACTTACTTTCAAACACTTACTCTCATAGTTTCACTTACCTAAACTCATTTACTCTTATTGCTTCACGTTCACTCATTTACTCTTGTAGCTTAACTTACCTTCACTCACATACGCTCTTTGCTTCACTTACCTTCACTTTCTCTCGATATTTCACTTACCTTCACTCACTTACTATCGTTGCTTCACTTATCTTCACATTCTTACTTTCGTTGCTTCACTTACCTTCATTTACTTACCCTCGTAGCTTCACGTAATTTCACTCACTCTCCAAGCTTCCCTTACCTTCACTCACTTACTCTCGTAGGTTCACTTACCTTCACTCAATTATTGTCGTTGCTTCACTTACCTTCACTCACTTATTCTCGTTGTTCACTTACCTTCACTCAATCTCGTTCCTTAACTTACCTTCACTCAGTCACTCTCGTAGCTTCAGTTACCTTCACTCAATTACTCTAATAGTTTCTTTTACATTCACTCACTTACCTTCTTTGCTTCACTTCAATATCACTCACTTGCTCTCTGTTGCTTCAATTTCCTTCACACTCTTACCTCGTAGCTTCACTTACCTTCACTCACTTATTCTCATTGCATCATTTACCTTCACTCACTTACTCTCGTGCTTCACTTACCTTCGCTCATTCTCGTAGTTTCACTTACCTTCACTCACTTATTCTCAAAGCTTCACTTACCTTCAACTGACTTACTCTCGTTGCTTCACTTACCTCTAACTCTTTACTCTTTTTGTTTCTCTTACCTTCACTTACTTACTCTCGTAGTTTCACTTACCTGCACTCACTCTCGTTGCTTCACTTACCTTCACTCACTTCTCTCGTAGCTTCACTTACTTCACTCACTTCTCTTCTTGCCTTCCTACTTTATTCACTTATTCCCACATTTCACTTTACCTTCATCACTTACTCTCGTTTCGCTTACCTTCACTCACTTACTCTCGTTGCTTCATTACCTTCAAAACTTACTTTCGGCTTCATTTTCCTTCACTCACTATCTCGGGCTTAAATTCCCTTTCACTCACTTATCTCGGCCACTACCTACTCAACCCCATTTCTTTTCATTTTTCTCTTTGCTTAAATCCCTTCCTCACTTACTCCGGTTCCCTTTTTCATTTTTTTTTCCCCCTTTCCTTATTATTTTTTTTTTCCTCTTATTTCACTTTTTTCTCGGGTTCATTACCTTAACTCACCTCGTTGTTCATTCCTTCACCCCCTTTTTTGAGTTTCCCCTTACCTTCACTATTACTTTTGGGCTT
>NW_026501757.1:0-10084 GCF_026875155.1 Cherax quadricarinatus | reverse complement strand
AAGCACGGGTTAAAAAAAACTATAAAAAGGTTATACATAGTAACATGGAATTTTAAGGAACCCCCTTGATCACATAAGTATTGGATTATGTGCAGGCCGAAGCGAGCGGAGTCGCGTGCGTTGAAACGCCACAATCAGCCCAATGCAGGGACAACCCGTCTATCCCTTCTCCCACTACTACTGGTATGGAAGACGGCCCTAAGGCTCCTACTTATGGCCTGCGACCCAGGACAACAGTACATTTCGTGACATTGACGTACCTACTGACTTGTCTGACTCCTACGCTAGTTATGCTAATTGTTTGCTTGCAGAAATGAGTATAAATGCGCACACATTGTATAGCTAGTCGATAATGGAGTCAGGGTGGACAACATCACGTAATTATGTAAATACGTTTAGAAGGGTACCCAGAGTGTAATGAATTCCATGGATATAGTATTATTGTAGGTATGTGCACCCAGTGTTTTTATAACAAAAAAAAAAAGCCTGTATTATGGTCAGGGCAGTGCTGCCCTCTGAGTCACATGTCACACCTTAGGAAATGCTACTGTCAGTCATTGTTTGCAGGTGTGAGGGTGCAACAACGTTAGTAGGCGAGTGGTCAACTGATGTTCAGCCCTGCGAACAACCTGTATATAGAAGATTTTAGTTCCCGTGCTGACGTCTCCGGACACTCTCCCCGATGAATCAGCGCCGGCAAACCAGTTTTCTCTTCCCCTGGATGGGAGAGTTTTTTTTTGCCTGTTGCATTTTTATGTCCCTTTTGATTTACAAGTGAGCAAAAGCCAGTCCCTCTCTTGGGTAGCTAGTGTAATTCCTTTATACCTACGGGCCCACCAGTATTGTCGCGTCCGAGGTGCGTGGCCGAGCAAATGTAGACAGCCTGTATTGTCAGAACACACAGCCTAGCCGTCTGTTCTGACTAGTTCATATTTCGTGGCATTTAGGTGCTGCCCTCTGTAGGCTCACCCAGGTCAGTGGGAGGCTCAGCCCATTCGCTCTCACTCCTAGGCCGACCGACTTGTTAGACACAAGTGCTTCCCCTCCACGGACTGGCTTGCGGT
The DNA here is from genome assembly GCF_026875155.1 of Cherax quadricarinatus. Taxonomy (NCBI): domain Eukaryota; kingdom Metazoa; phylum Arthropoda; class Malacostraca; order Decapoda; family Parastacidae; genus Cherax; species Cherax quadricarinatus. The sequence continues at coordinate 9,020 of NW_026501757.1, read as the reverse complement.
CACTCCCTCACACTGCCCGTTGTGTACTCACTCCTATCCAATTAAAGCCAAACTAGTCCACGGCCATATCATTGCTACCTTCATCGGCACTAAACCGTTGTTCAGCAGCAAGAACAGTAATAACAATATTACCCCTCTCAGGCAACAAATATTACCCTTCTCAGGCAACAAATATTACCCTCTCAGGCAACAAATATTCCCCCTTTTAGCAACAAAAAAACCCCCCCCAATATTCCCCCTTCGGGAAAAATTTTTTTCCCCCTTCCCCAAAAAAAATTTTCCCTCTCGGCAAAAATATTCCCCCTCCCAAAAAAATTTTTCCCTTAGGTAAAATTTATCTTCAGGCAAAAATTTTCCCCCTCAAACAACAAAATATTAAAAAAATTTCCCTTATCCAAAGTTTAATTTAAGACAAATTTTTTAAATTAGAACAAATTTCCCCATTTAGGAACAAATAATTAACAAAATATTACCCCCTCACCAAAAAATTACCCTTTTTAAAAATATTATTTAAAAAAAATATTACCCCCCTCGCCTTTCCCTTTCCCCAAACTATGCCCCTCTAGGCAACAAGGGTATGGTCTCTAAAAAATTTTTTGGTTTTGCTTTATTTTTATTGGCACCTTTTACAAAATTTCCTTTTTTTTTTTAAAAGTATCAAAATTTTGTTTTTGAGACAATTTTTTTTTTTTAAAATTTTTAAAAATTTTTTTCAAAAATTTTTATTTAAATAAAAAAAATAATTTAATTGTTTTTAAAAACTCATAGGCCCCCAACCCCCAAATCCCCCTAAAAAACCCTTCACAAACCCTTTTTCCTAGCTACCCCTAAACTTTTTTCCCAAATTTCCTCCCCCCCCCACCTATTTGACCACCTAAAAACCCAAAACAACCCATTTGAAACCCCCAAAAACACCCAAAATTCCCAGTCCCCCAAAAACAACCCCCCCCAAATCCCAATAAATAAGAATTTCAAAAATTTTCCATTAGAACCCATAAAAACTCATCAAACCCTTTGAATATCCCCAAAAACACCACTAAATTATCCCCCCAAAAAAACCCCAAAAAAAACCCCTTCTACAATAAAAAAAAAATTTAATTAAAAAAATAAAAAAAAATCTCCAAAAACTAAGATCAACACCACCAACTAACACCCTTTTTATAGAAACCCCCTCAAATCGCTAAAACCCAAGTCGATCCCACTCCTAAGAAATTATTAACTGAACGAAAAAAAAAAAAAAAAAACATTATCATAAATTTTTAAATACTCAAAAAAAACCTTTGAACTTTCCAAACAACACCCCAAACCCAAACCCCCAAAACCCCACAATTTTAACTAATTTCTCAGAAAAAAGACTAAACAACCCCCCAATTAAAACCCATTTTTTGGTACTCAGTTCGACTACATTCCCACAACCCTCACATTCCCAAATTTATTCCAATTTATTCGATACAAATTTTCCCCTTTTTTTAAAAACAAAAATCTTATTGTAAACACTTCCCCTACATTACTAAAATTCTAAAAAAACCCTGAAAAAACACAAAATTTACTTTAAATCCACAAATGCATCTCTCACCCATCTCGAATCCACAAAAATCACTGTAACCAAGTTTTTCCCAAAAAATTCTATGCCACCTAAAACACGGGGAAAACTACTTTCTTTGAACCTACCAAAAAACACCATCAATTCCCATTGAATACCCAAAAAAACATCATTTGAACACCCCAAACACACGAATCTCCCAAACCCCTTCAAAAAATACTCTTCACACATTTAACCCACAAAAAAAACAAAAACCATTTGAAACTCCCAAATACACCTTTTAAAACTACTAAAAAACGCCCATAATAGAAAAACAAAAAAAAACCCCATAAACAAATCAAACCCCCAAACAACCCCCTTTTCAACAAACCCTCTCAAATCCTATCCAAACACCCCAACCCCAAAAAATAAATACAAAAAAACAAAAAACCCAAACCCCAAAACACCAAACACACAACAAACATTTTTTTTCGGATCCAAATTCGACAAAACCCCAAAACCCCAAAACCACATCCCAAAACACCCACAACCACATCACCCACAACCCAAAAACCCACAACAACAACCAAAAACTTATAACCTTTTTTCCCCAATCCTTTTCGAAAAAACCCCTTTTTAGCCCAAAAAAAACCCCACTTCCCCCCCCCATTTTTTCGAAAAAAAAAAAAAAAAAAAAAAAAAAAAAAAAAAAAAAAAAAAAAAAAAAAAAAAAAAAAAAAAAAAAATTTTTTTTTTTTTTGGGGGGGGGTTTTTTTAATTTTTAAAAAAAAAATCCTCTCCATACCCATCTCCTTTATCCCAAAAAGATTTTACCACACAACAATCTCACTCCCGAACACTGCGACTGTTTCAACCCCCCCATCTTTCCCAATATTCATAACTTTTCACTTCTAAAATTTTTTTTTTAAAATTTTTCAAAATTTCCTTATTTTAGAAAAACCCCCCCCTTTTTTCTTTAAAAATTTCTAAAAAAACCCTCCATACCCCTCCCATTTCACCCCATTTTTCACATCCACTCCCCCTCTCCCAAAACACTCTTTAAACACACACAAAATCACTTTTTCCCACCCACAAATGCATCTCATCACCCATCAAACCCAAAAATCACTGAACCAAATATTCCCCAAAACTTTTTGGACCACCTAACACACACACCACCTCCCCCTTTTCCCCTTAAAAACCACTGTCATCATATTTGAGCCACCTTTTTCTCAAATCTTTTAAGGAATTTCTCCATCCAAAACCCTTTTATCTCAACGAAAACCCCCATGTTACTTAAAAACCCCTCATAAATCTTTTGAATACCACATAAACACCTTCGAAGGTGATTGTTTGGTGCTCATTTATGTTTAGATGTTGGGGGAAGTGGGTGGTATTTTTTGTAAATGTCTTTTTTTGTGCGAATTTTTTTAAAAAAATAAGTTTTTTCAGTGATCATAGGGGGGGAGAGTTTATCTGATTTTTGGTGATCTTGGTGATGAGTGTTGATAAAGGGTAAAAAGATATGGTTTTTGTGTCGTTTTTTTTTTTTGTGAATGTTTATAAAAATGTGTTTTCTTGATTTTGGTGGTGGGGGCAAAAAAAATCTGGAACGTCTTGGTTTTTAGTGTTCTTAGATAATGTGGGACAACGGAGAAACAAGGGGGGTTTGGGGTGTGATGTTACTGACCCCCAAGTAAACACAGATGAGAAATCAGCTTTTATCTCAAACACTACCAAACAGGTAAAACACTGTACTAAAGTAGCATGAAAAAACGAAAAGGCCCTTTTGAAAATTGTAAGGGGGGGGTGCATGAGGTGTATTTAAATTTTAGAAAGGGGACCCAAATTTTATTTTGTGTGTTAACCAAAACACTTTTGGGACAGTTACCCTTTAGCATGATGACATTGATTTCTAATTTTTAAAACAAATGACCATTGCCATAATTGTGATTATGATTGTTTTATGAAAACAGGCCTTTACTTTATTTTGCAATGCAAGACACTTCTTCCTAAATTGGCAGAGATTGGATTCTAGCTAACAAAATTAGGGCGGGGTTATAACCATCTCTGATCTTGGGTTGGATGATCGGTGATGACGACGAGGTCAAAATAGATGGTTACAATATAAAAGTTGATAGGAACAGAAAGGGGGGTGGAGTTTGCCTACATTAGAAAATGACTTAGCTTACAACCAAGACCGATTTTAAAAAAAAAATAAATGGAGATTCTATGGTTTTGAAGTGCTGCTTTCCCAAGCCAAAACCCTCTTAGAGGAACATTTACTGCCCCCCTACCAGGACCATTTTGAAAACTTTTTCCTCTTGTCCGGAGTTTGAAAACAAATTTCGAGACAATAATACTAGGCGATTTATATCGTTTTAGCACAAAAAAAGGGCTATGCAAAGGTATAAAAAATTTAGATTAAATAGTTACACCAAAAAATTTTACTCCAAACCCCGGTCACACGTTTCAGCCACCCTAATACCACAACTTTGTAACTGCTCTGAAACATTAGTCTCAGGCGCATTACCACCGTCTTTGTACTTTATCATTTTTGCACCAGGAAAAACACTGGGATAGGTAGGCCCACACAGGACAATAAAAATGAGGTCAACTAGAAAAAACAAATAAAGAAAAAAATGGTAAATAGGCTACGCAATTTTTGACGGACAGAGATACAATTGCACGCCTAAAAAGATGCCTGGGAAAAAATTCAAACAAAAGTTCAACCCATCCTTAAATATTGCCCAGTTAAAGAGGTTTGGATTAAACGAAGAAATGAACCCGGATGAATACTGAGATATTAGATAAAGAAAATTTAGAACCAGTGCTAAAAGATTTTAAAACAAACAGACGGATATTCCGCCCCAAATGAATTTCCCAAAGGGTGAGGAAAAAGTACAGAATTTTAAAAGGGCAAAGGCAAAGCACTACTGCTCAAAATTGAAGAGTATAAGCATAAACCCCAAAAGCTCTGGGAACAACTAAACAGTTGGGGGTTTCCATGCCGTAGATAGGTCTAAATAGTATCCCTACGAAAGAGGTATGCCACGAAACATCTGGTGGCAAATTGCTTTTAATTTTATCTACACCCTTGTTGCTCAACATAGAAGAAAAATACCAGCTGCTCAAATACCTTTAACACAGACTCTAAAAAAGTTCAAACATAAATATACCAATAAAGGGGTAACCCCCAAAAATTGCAACAGTAAGTGTTCTCATGCTTTATTCAAAAGAACTAAAAACAGGGTTAAACCCCAAATAAGAGCACAGGGCCCCGATAAAAAAAATCCCCTCTAAGTTCCTAAAAAATGGGCTTTTGAACTGTCAACCCCCTTTGCTCACTAATAAATTACAATCACCCCTAATACCGTACCGGGGGGTTCAGGGGCCAAGTTCTCCTACTTCAAAAAAAATAGTAGGGTTTATTAAGCAAATATAGGCCTTTAGATATCGTATAATATCAAAAATTTAGAGAGGGCGGGTATTCAAGTAGTTAAGACCTTTAAGACAAAAACATTCTCCTACTTCAACGGGCTTTAGAAATCCTACTCAACCGAACCTCCCCTTTTTAATCTGATGGATTCTGAGAACGAATGTCAAAGGGGAAACCTCATAGGTATGGTAAACTTGACTGCAAAAGGCCTTTGTCTGTCAACCCCAATATTTATTAATAAAATTAAGCATCGGGATAGGTTCTTAACTGGTTTAAGTTACTTAGCAACAAGACAAAAAAGTCAAAATAGCAAACGAATCAGAACCCGGGCCGATAACATGTGGAGTTTCCCCCAAGGGGATTCTGGGCCCTTTTATTTTTAGTTTTGTCAATGAAAAGCCCACAGTGTCAAGTGCAAACTCCTACGTATGCAGATGCTGCTCTGTTAGGTCAGGTAAAGACCACAAAAAATTGTAATTTTAACAAGGAACTGGGGTCCCCGCAGCAAATGGTTTGTAGACAAAAAAACTTCATTACCCAGGGGAAAATGAAGCCATTCTCTTTGGACGAAAAATAATGAGAAGGGGAAATAATTTTAATGTTCATGTAATGGGGGGCCCCTCACTTTGGGGTTTTTCCCTAAAAAATTTTGGGGTCCCCTTTGACCCTGCTGTCAGGGAATTGATGGGAACGTGTAGTAAAGAAAGCGAATGCCAGACTGAATTCCGTTAGCAAGCACAGTGTTACTTACTGAGGCTCGCAGGACTCTATGTCTAGCCCTTATCAATGCCATAGGATTTCGCTTGTCTTTTTTGGTACTCTGCCTTTTACAAAAAAAAATGAAAGATAGATGCAAATCACCAGAACAAATCGTAAGACATCCTGGGGCTGGGCCAAAAGAAAAGTAGGCCAGGATGAATTCAGCAGTTGGATATACTGAATGTTGAAGCAAGTAAAAAAAAACGAAGCTAAATCATGTTTTTTAAAATTGCTCACAAACAATGTCCCAAAAATTTTTTCTGTCAATTTTGTCAAGGTTTGGGAACCCCAAACAATCATTGTACTAGGGGGGAGGAGCCAACTTTGAAATACCCCCGTCAGTGGCCAGGGTTCAAACACCTTTTATTTACGCAAAAAGGGAATTTGGAAAAGACTACCCGCCATTCAAAACCAGTATACAGAACCAGTTCAAGAGTGCCAAAAAGGGGTCTGTGAATGGCTACAGAAAGGGAGGGGGTGATTTTATTTTTAGTAACAAGTGTAAATTTTTCCGTATTCCTAGTAAAGACCCTCTTTGTAGTCTTAAAGACCTTTGGGGAGTAGATAGTCTTTTTTTTTTTGATAAATAAGATGTTATTTATTTTAGAATAAAAAGAAAATATAAAAACCAATTTTAAAAGGAAAAGGACCCCAAAGGGAAAAAAGTCACTCTGTCTGGCTTTTTTGGGATTATCCCAGGGGCTCTACACATTGCTGCTAGTATGATAATTCATGTAACTTATTTGTGTTTCTAATAACTTATTATTATTACTTGGTGACGTCACTGGGGGGTACCTCGCCCCTCCCGTGAGGGGGCGACATCGTGTGTTTGGGGGTATGGGTGAGTGTGCTTGATAATGTAAATAATTTTTTGGTGAATGTTTATAAAAAAAGAGTGTTTTCTGTAATTTGGGTTTTTGAGGGAATAATATGGGTGTTTTGTTGTTGGTGGTTTTTCTTAATTTATTGGGGTACAGACATTTTTCAGTGTTTGGTGACGTGTACTAAGTGTTTGTGAATTAGGTTTGTGTTCAAGTTTTTTTTTTTTTTGCGCCCATGGGGAGGGAGTTCTTGGTTATAGTGATTTGAGGGAATTTCTATAAAATGGGTGTTAGCTGGTGATGCTAAACTTAGTTTCTTGTGATTTTGACGGTGTTTTGGTAGTATTCAGTGGTGATTTGGTAGTAATCAGTAGTGTTTTGGGAGTATTCAATGGTAATTTTTGGTGTTTTTGGTGGTGTTCAAAGCAAAATGAGTTGTCTGTGTGTGGGTGTGTTTATGTTAGTTTTGGTAAAATGTCTCATGTGATAAGTGTATGAGTTAGTTTTTTGATAATGACGTAAAGTCTGGAGACTGAGGGAGTAGTATAGTGGATGAGTTGTAATTTAATGAAATATGTAAGTGAAGATAAATTAGAGATGACAAATCTTATTTGGGAATATTCAAAGTGATATTTTGGAAGTGCTTCAGTGTTGTTTGGAAATGTTCAAAGGTGTTTATGTGAGTATTCAAATGATTTATGAGAGTGTTCGAAGTAATCTTGGGGTTGTTCTGTAGTGAGATGATAAAGGTTGTGGATGAGAGAATATTTCTTATTGATATTGAGAAAAGGTGGTCTCAAATGATGATGTATGAGTGTGTTTTGAAGGTGTTCACAGAAAAATGAGGTGTGTGTGTGTGTTAGGTGGTCATAGAGTTTTGTGAATATCTTGGTTACAGTGATTTTAGTGGATTTGAGATGGGTGATGAGATGCATTTGCGGATGTGAAATGTGATTTTTGTGTGTTCAGAAGAGGTGTGTTGGGAGATGGGGGAGTGGATGTGAAGAAATGTGGGTGAGATGGAGAGGGGTATGGGAGGGTTGAATTAGAAATTTAATAAAATATGGGGGGGATTTTACTGAAAATAAAGGTAATGTGTGAATATTTTAAAAGAAATTTTTGGAAGTGAAAAGTTATGATATATTGGAAAAGAATGGAGGGTGTTGAAACATGTCGCAGTAGTTGGGTAGTGAGATTAGTTGTTGTGAGTATAATATCAATTTAAGTGGATACTAGGAGATGGGTATCGAGAGGATTTTATTAGAATTTTAGTAATTTGGGAGGAATGTGTATTTTTTTAAGATTCAGTAAAAAGAAGGGAAAAATTTGTATCGAATAAATTTTTTGAATAAAATTTGGGAATGATGGGGGTTGTGGGTATTTTTGTCGAACTAGAATGCCAAAAAAAAATGTTTTTAAGGGGTTGTTGTTGTGACTTTTTTTGAAGAAATTTTGTTAATAAAAAAAGAAAAAAAATTGTGGGTTGTGGGTGTTGTGGGGTGTGGGTGATTTGGGGTTGTGGGTGTTGTGGGTTTTTGGGGGTTGTGGGTTGTGGGTGAGTTTCGAATAGAGATACCGAAAAAGAAGTGTTTTTGTTATGAGTGTTTTTTTGGGTGTTTTTGATTGTGTTATGTTTTTTTGCACTCTGTTTTATCTAGTTGGAGGGGGAGTGTACACATAGAAATTGTAATCGTTTGTTTATGATTTGAGGGATTTTTGAAAAAGGGGGCTATCTGTGATTTTATCTTAGTTTATGGTGATTTTGGTGGGTTTTTCGTATTCAGTGGTGTTTTTTGTAGTTTCTGGTGTATTTGGGAGTATTTAAATGGGTTTGTGATGTTTTTGATGGGGTTCAAATGATGTGCCAAGAGATTTTTGAAAGGGGTTTTGGGAGTATTTTGGTGTTTGGGGGGGGTTTGAATGTGTTTTGGAGTATTAATGGTAAGAGGTTTTTGGGGTTCAAAGTAAAAGGAGTTGTTGTGTTATTAGGTGGTCGAGGGTGAGGTGGCCAGGGCGAGGGGCATTAGCAAAAGGTGTGAAAAAGGATCTGCTCGGAAAAATAGCCACTCAGGAAAAAGGGGCCATCTGTGAAGGGCCTTTTCAGGGGAGCCTACTGTGGGAGCCATGCGTAAGGCAAACTGTAGAAAACACACCCCACTTTTTTAAATATAATATATATATATTTATATATATATATATATTTATTAATATTTTATTATTATATATTATTTTATATTATATAGCAAGGAATTCGGAGAGCCTGCAAATATACACAAAACCCTGTCTTGGCAGAAGGGGACTCGAACTTCGAACCTTAGGACAAGTTTGCATGCTCTCGCGAAATTTCCCTTTCATTTTAAATATCTAGTAAGGCTGATGCAGCAGGGGGATGAAGAAAAAAATGAACCTTTCCCGGAAAAACGGCTGCCTTGGATAAACGTGTAGCGCATGCTACACGCCCAAAGGGATTGGGCCAGTG
>NW_026501752.1:0-19599 GCF_026875155.1 Cherax quadricarinatus | reverse complement strand
AACCCAACCTCTGCAACTTCTTTCAAAATACCCAAAAACCCCACGTCCCATCACAAAGGAAACTGTGAAATTCACTTTGTGTTATTTTTCTTTATCTTTTCCGACCCTTTGCCAAACCCGAGCATTCACTTTTTACAACCCCATTATAAAATTAAAAAAAAACCCATTGTGACATCACAATCCCTGTCAAGGCTATTAACGGGAAATTTTATCCCCCTTCCGGCCATACTCTAACCTGAGCCCACTTCCTCGTAAAACTTTCACTGTTTTCAATAACCTCCCTCTTTTCCCATAATTTTAAACATATCCCAAATTCCCCCCCTTCCACCCTGTCAAATGCTTTTCCAAATAAAAAAGCTACTAAACCTCTATACCTTATCTAAATATGTTCACCTTAAAATTTTCATGAAAACATTGGTCTACACACCCTACTCTTCCAAAAACCCCTTTTTTATCTGTTTCCCTCCTCCCGTCTTACTTTTAATTCTTTCAGTAAAAACTACCATTCACTTTCCCAGGTTTTACCAACAGACTTTTTCCCCTAAATGTTCATATCTTTTGTTCCCTTTGCCTTTATAAAAAGGAACAAGCATTCTCTCTACCCCCCCTTGGGTACCTTACCCTCCAACATTTATTAAATAAAATTTAAACCACTCCAAGACTATCCCCCACTTACTTTTAACTTTCTTCTTTATCCTATCAACCCCCTTTCTTTACCCCCTTTCATTTTCCCCCAATGTCAATCATACCCCCCACACTCAAACTGGTTCTTCCTCATCCCATAAGATTTATTCTCCTTGTTATAATGAAATCACAGCTTCTCTATCTCCATCAAACTTTAAAATTCCTCAAAATTCCCTCCATCTTCCCGTCCCTTTAATTTCCCTTTAATACTCTCCCTCCATTTTTAATTCAAATCCTGTGTTCCCCGGGGATTTTAAACTTTAATCTCCTCCAAAATTTTTTTTCAAAAAAACATGTTAAAACCCTCCCCCATTCTCTTTTCACATTTTTCACCACTTCTTCCCCTCTTTTTTCTCCCCATATACTCCTCCCTCTTGCTTACTTCTACTTTGTAAAAACCTCTCATTGCTAACATTGTCTCCCTTCTACCTCTTTCATCACAGCCCATCAATCGCTCTTTTTCCCCCGCACCCACTTTCCTGAAACCCACAAACTTTTGTGAACCTAACATACCCTAAAACCTCCCCCATACATCTTTACCCATTGCCTATACCAATTACCCCATCTGTCTTCCAACATGTTTAATTAACTGCCCCCCTCATATAGTTTATAAACTTTTTCGTGGGTTTGCGCAAGCATGGTCCCTTTATATATATTAAAAATTTTATTATTTTAAATTATTTATATATATATATATATTGCGTTTGCCGGGTGGAGGGGGGAGCCAGTGTGTGGTGTCCTAATTGTGTGTGAAAACCCGGGAAACCCAACAGGTTTACGGGGCCCCTTCGGCAACATCATCGTGAGTATCGACGGAGATCATAGATTTTTGACAACCTCTCTCGGACCATTGCTTTATTCAGTAAAAAGTGCAGGTGCATGTTGGGTTTTGGGAAGTGCGGTGGTGAGGGGACCCGGGCAGTGGAGTGGGGAGGAGGTCTTGTTTAATCTGTGATCGGCCGGGGTCGTGGGTTGGGGAAAAGGGGCCCGCCCACGCCCGGGTCTTTGGGATGGTGAAAGAACACCTCTTTTAATGGTGACATGGTGATTAGGGGGCCAAATGGCGAGGTTTTTTTTTTCTAAATGGAACAATAAGTTTTTAAAAAATTTAGCAAAAGTTAGTCATGATGTGGTCTTGTGCGAACCCCACGGGGCCCACTCCCCCCCCCTCCCCCATCCCAGTCCCCTCCCTATCCCGCTGGGCCAGATTTCCCTGACAAGGGGTGTTGCGTTTAGTGCCCCCCAATTTAAAGTTCCCCCGCTCGTCTCCCCACCCTCATCCCCCATGCATCCAGCTGCCCTTCCCCCGAAAAAAAACCCAAAAACACTGGCGCCCCCCCACCCCCACGATATCAGAAATGCACAATAGCCGGGTTTTCCCGAATCTTCCGACAGAGCCAAAGCTGTCTTCACAGGCATTCGGGGGGGTGTCCCACGGGGAATGTGCATCAACCCCACATTGGAAAATGTGCACACAAAATTCTAGGCCCCAGGGCTCCAAAAGGAAAAAAACCAACAGCCTCCCCAGCAGACAGGGTGACAGCTCCCGGATTCACCTTAAGGGGGACCCAAATCTGCAATAAATTTTAAAACCCCCAGGACTCGACACACATCCCAAGATCGCCCTAAGTGCTAGAAATTTTCATGACCTTTGAAAAATAACGTGCCCCTTTTCAAAAAAACAGATCCGGCCAACTTCTGCTTTTTGGAAATGCCTGTTTGGCTGTCCCCCCAAGGAGGGACAAGTACTAGACGCTGTTTTTGGGGCAAAAAATGCTTCCAAGGGTGACAACCTCGTCCGTCCCCCTAGGGCGACAAAACACCCCCCGGGAAAATCCCAACAACAGGACCCCGACACTAAAAAATCAAGCCCAAATTACAAAAAAATAGAAGAGGGTAATATATTGGGCTTTGAGATTTAACCAGTGGGTCCCCATCGCCCCCAAAGGAGTCAAGGGCCAAAAGCTCGAAGGACAAACATCCCCCCGGGGCCCCCAGTACCAACATTGACCCCCTGACATTGCAGCGGCAAAGAACATCTAACTTACAGGTGTAGGATAAGTGTTTGTCATTCCCACGGGGTTCACGGGGAGGTTTCACGGTTTTAACCCCCAAAACACTTAAAAAAAATACTCAATCCGCATTTGGGTGAGGTTTCAGAGAGGCTGCTGTTGAATCACCAATTTTTTCCAACCTGTGCCTGGCTGGGGTGCCCCAGGGGCCATCCCCCTTTTTTTTTGGTGCCTCATTGTGTGCCCTCCGCAAAAAGGATGGGGGATAGGCATTGCGTGGGAACCCCCCCTCGGCGTAGTCGCCACCCTGCAGAAAGAAGGGTGAGCAAGGGGCTGCTGAATGGAACCAAACTCACCGGTTTCGGCGTTAACAGGGCTGTGAAGCGTGCCCCCAGCACAGTTATATAAAAAACATGCCCTTGAAAAACCCCTTGGTCAAATTGGACTTTGCCAAATGTTTTCAACTCGTCAAAAGGGGATGCTGCCTCCAAGCAGTTATAAAACTTCCCTTCCTTTACCCCCTTCTAGAATCGTGTTATAGTGTGACTTCAAACTTTTGTTTGGGGACCATGAAATTGACTCTGTGGGGCGTGCAACAGGGGGGACCCTTTGCCCCCCTTTTATTTTGTTTTGGGCACAAGGGAAGTGGGGGCTTCCAGCGACTAATAATGGTTCCCGGACGCGGTCCGGCTGGGACAACAGAGTTTTCCTGGAGGGGGCATCAGTAAAATTAAAGAATGGGGAAAGCCGGGGCCTTTCTTTTTAAACCCCCCCAAAAGGAAAAAGTTTCTACCCCTCAACAGTTGATACAGAATATTAGTCCGTTTTACCCGGGGCCAAACATTTACCCGCCAATAGACTTCCCCGGTGCCTCCTCTTGGGTCCAAAGCCATCGATTGGTCCTAGGAAAAAAAGTTCAGCTCGGACGATGGAAACGGATGAAAAAATGACACACACGATGCCCTTTTACTACTCACCAGGTGCCTGTCAAGCCAAAACTTTTTTTTTGGAAAGTCCCCAGCCTTAGCAGTCCAAAATCAAAGGAAATGACCCCTCCTGAAGGCCAGTTGGGTGATTGAATCTTTCCCCTTTACGTGGACAGTGGGTTTTAAGCCCACTTCGGGCGGCTTGAGGGGTGGAGTACCAGATCCTCCCAATTGCTTACCCCTTTCCTACTCTTCCATTGCATCAAACATGATAAGACAAATTTTCCTACCCCTCAGTGATCAGCAGGAAAAAGCCCAGCTATGTCAGTGCCATCACGAATGGGAGACTCTTTCGCCCCCACCAAACCAGTGCAGCATGGTCCAAACATCAAGTGGGGTAGCCATTGCTGAAAAGGGGCTTTCCCAAAATGCTCAGGGCTGCAACATCAGAGGAGATTGCCCGTCTAGGTGTAGTGACCTCACTCCGGGGAATCCTCCCCAAAAAGTTCCCATATCGGCAAGGGAAAGCGCCCCGACCCCAAGACCCCCCGATTGCAGTGGCTCTGCGCCTTTCTGCCCCAAAATTTACACAAAAAAATATTGTATTTGCGGCGAAATGCAAACAGACCAATACGGATACATGGGGCTTAATGTTCCAAAAAAAAAGGGGTGGGATAAGACCAATGAGGTCAACGACATCATTAAGGAAAAACCTTGTACGCTTGCCCTGCCGAGAGGGACCCGACATTTCACAAAACAATCCCAAACCCCGGGAAAAAACCCCCCCGAGGGTCACCTTTCCCTTTGGGAAAAATGGCAGCCTTAGATGGGACTAAAACTGTTGTCCCCCTGGTGAAAATATTCATCCTGTGGGGGCGCGGGGGGAGCTGTACCCAGGGAGGGAAATACAAGACAGCAAGAAGGGACATTAGCCAACTATCAAAATTTGTCCAGTGGGATCGGAGACCCGGGATCTGGGGAAAAAATGCCACCGTTTCCCCTTAAAAAATTGGTTCCCGACTCATCGACCCCCAGGGGCCCCAAAGGGGACCACTTTTATTTCAGGGGCCCCGCGGGGCCATCCAAGGGGAAATGCTTTTGCATACTTGGCTCACGCCCCGCCGGGGGAGTGGGGGAAATTATATCTTTGTAATTGTGCCATTGTATTTAGTTTATGTTTTTTCTGTAAAATGTATTTTGTTTATTTAAAAAATGTTCACAAGAATTAGAAAATTTAAAGGGGGGGGTAGGAGAAGAAAATATTCAAAATCCGGGGAGAAACCCTTGATTTCTTGAGGTACGTTTTTTGTTTCTTGAGGATGAGGGTCCCCTTCCAGCTAAGAGGGGGTTTCCCCTTTCCCTTTCTTTTTTATATATATAAATTTTTTAATAAATTATATATATATAAAATATTATATATACAATAATCAAATTTTTTTTATGCAGTTTTAGGGGCCCCTTCCAAGGGTATTGGGGGAAGTGGTGATGTTGGCTTTGTTTTCCGGAGGAAACGGTTGGCTGAAATCCTCGGGGTTTTGGGGGATTTGGGGGCGTGGTGAGACCCAAAAAGGGTAAATCACCACGTCACCGGGATGCGAGTTATTTAGGAGGTATTCGTTTGAAATTTCTTTTTTATAATGACAAAATTTTTAACCTTTTTTTTTTCAGTGTCAGATAATAGACAGGGAAAAAACAAAAAAAATGAGGGTTTGGTAACTGACTAAAGTTTTAGGAAATGAGTATGAACCTGAACAATCTGAGACCAAATGTAAACCCTTAAGCTTTGTTGATGCAAATCCAATCATGATTCACATATCAATCGACAGGTAACCCGAGTACCCTTTATGATAAAAATGCCTTTATGAAAAGAGTCCAGACAAAGTTTAGGGTTTATTGACAGGTATTCTAGAATTCAATCACAGAAAAATAAAGTTATAAAAAAATAGAAAGGGCAAATTGTGATAGAAATGGGTACAGGGGTAGGGACAATGAGTGTAAACTTTCTCTAAGAAAAAGGTCTCTTGGAAAAACCCTTTACAAGTATATTGCCAGGAACAAGCTAAATAACCTCTGCAGCAAAAAATTTTATTGGTAAATCAACGATTAGTCTATAACATATAAAGAAAGCCATTTACGACACTAAAAAGAAATATGTCGACCCAAACTTAGTGACGCAGCCCAGAAAAAAAAAGTGAAAGGCAAAATTTAAAATGATATAGCATCAAGGCAAATTTTAAAAAGATAGTAGGGTTGAAAAATGAATAGCATCAAGGCAATTTGAAAATGAAAAATAGCTCAAGGGCCAAAACTGAACCAAATTTCTTTACAGCAACAAAATAAAAAAAAAACCAAGTTTTAAGAGCAAGTTATAAGGGTAGATGAAGGATGGGACATGATGGAGAGCAGCGTAATTATATTTATATGAAAGTTTTTGAAGGTACCAGAAATCTTTTATAGAAAGCAAAAAGAGAATACTGAAAATACATCATCGCCAAAACAATAAGAGGTAGAAAGCATCAGCATAACAAGATGAAGTGATGAGATACTAAGAGAACTTGATGTAACGACAACAATGGGACAAGATAACATCTTCATGGATGTTTAAAAGGAGTGGAATTTCTGGGTGATCACAAGCAAAGTGTACGACCAGTCTCTGATCAGTACAATTTTCCAGAAATTTGAAGAAAAGGCAAATGTCGTTTCAAATACAGAATGGAGAATAGGCAAGAGACCTAAATTTTGCAGACTAGCTTTTCTAATATACTTTTGTCGGATGTTATGGAGAAGGAAGAAAGAATGGAAAAACATACTAAAGCACTTGAGAATATTCTTTAATGAAAAGCATCATTAATTCAGTGATGGAAAATCCTGTCTTACAAATATGCTGAGGTTCAATGACAGAGTCACAGAAGTAAAAACAAGAACACTTTAGTTGAATAGATTACTTTTTACTGGACTGGGGGAAAACATTTGATACAATTCTACACCAGAGGTTAATATAAAAATAAGAGGAACAGGAAGGTTAAAATCCAAGTTGCTCCACGGGTCAAGGAGAACCTGAATGACAGACAGCAGAAAGTAACAAAAAAGAAAACAATAAGAATGAAGACAATAACAAATGGAGTTCCACAAACGTCAGTATAAGAAGGGCTACGGCTTCTAATATCTACAACGACCTACTTGAACTGATGACTTATTTGTGTAACTCTGAGGATGTTTTAAAAATTAATACAAGTATAAGAACTGAAAAGGATAGGTATAAACTCCTGAGAAACTTAAACAGACTGAAGATGGATCAACATGTTACTTATTGAGTTCAATCGAGCAAATTTAAAAGGATGAGGGCAGACAGAAGCAGAGGATATTATTATAATCAACATGGCTTCAGAATTGTAAATCTTGTTTTCAAAAACATAACAACAAACTTTAGTTTTTAATTCGACTCAATGTTAAGAGCAATTTAAGTATTGGGTAATATTTCATGTTGTTACCCCATAACAATTTTGTTTTCAATTTTAGCAATTTTTCCACCTAAACATTATGTATCTTCCATGACTTTGCAGAAGAAATCTCAGACAATACGACAGGGACGGGAGTGACCTGTTATTTCCAAATCTCATTTTTTTTTTTGGGGGGGGGGGGACTATATTGACATATGTAATTTTTAATTTTTTTTGGAAAGTATGAGAGAAGTAGTAAAATTTTATTTATTAAGATGAAAAAATATTTCACAAAGAATCACAAGAAGTCCAATAACTTTTTTTTTATAAATTCATACTATATTCTGGGCCATTTTACCAATATTGGTCAACTCTGCTGTTTATCGACCGGATACGTTCATTTTTTGTGTACTATAAGAAGCTTGTTTCGCCCCATTCCTTCACGAAGCTTCAATATGAGGGGCCAAAAGCAAATAAAAAAAGGGCAAAAATTTACTAAAATTACATTTGGCAAGCTCAACTATGAAGTGGAAATGGAAAAAGTGGTTTTTGACACTTCCTGCTGGCAGAACACTTCAAATTCCATCATTTAACGAGTTCCGTTCTGTAATAACCTTTATTTTCATTTAACAAAAAATACAGTTTATAATTTTTTTGACATTTAGAAGATATCAAACATTTAGCCACACAATCTGAAAATGTTTGGGATACTTCAAAAAGGTACACGTAAAATTTGTACAAAATTTCATTCTTTTATTTTTTTTTGTGGAAATCACTAAGTTTTTCATTATTAATCATGGGTTACCAAAAAATAGGTGAATAACTTATTTCCGAGAAAAATGGTGGAAACGTGCGTATGTCCGAGTACTCAGGGAATTATTTTTTTCCCTGAAAAAAAAAACCTTTTTTTTCACTGTTTTCATAAGCTATGAGTGTCCATTGCAGTTTACCTCACTAGATTCGTTTTCTTTCAAAAGAGTCACGAAAGGACGGTGCTGTGGGTAGTGTCCATAAAGCCCCTTTCCTATCAACGTTATAATATGCTAGATAGTGTTTTTTTCTGCTTATTTTTTATGTTTTATGCTATTAATATGTCGCCTTATGTAAATAATTGATCAATTATGATAGGTAAATAAGCCGTATTATTGATATTAGCATAAGAATAGAATTTTTTTGTTGGCTCTGCATTTGTCAGACACAAGCGTAATTTAAGCTAGCGTAAGCTCGTTCTGACTCACAAAATCATAATGACACGACTGCAAACACAAGCGCTTCTTCCCAGAAGGTTCCTAAATGCTTCTCCAACTCTAAAATTAGTGTGGAAAATATTTTAATTTTCGAAGCTATAGTGCCTAATGGGCGTTTAATGTGTAGATATTGGCCAAAAAAAAATTTGAAAATGGAGGAGAACCAAAAGGAAACTCTGCCCCTGCACGGAGGTGTGGAGGGGAGAAGGGGGGAGTTGTTTGGAAGGGAAAATTAAGAGGCTGGGAAAGCATAGAACTAGGAAAATGGCATTCACGGTGGCCTAAGGATTAATATAGGCCTCACTTCATTAAAAAAGTGTTGTAACTATTCCTGGTGAAGAGTGAGGGAACGTGATTTACGGGACCACTCTAAAAAGGGGCAGAATGAGTGAATAATGGTAGATGCCATGGAGTATTCAGGGGAAAATACCCGCGATTTAATCATCACTCATTGGGTCTAAAATCTTAATGTGTCGACCTCTACGTGTGTTAAAATTTAAGAGGCACTAAATTGTCTTGTGAACTGTAATGTAATCGGTGATAACACTAAGTTAAGAGAATGGGTGAAGTGAAATAAGTCGCCGTTCTCTGAGTGAACACATGTTACTCATGGTTCCTGTCTCGAGGATAGTGAAGTTTTGGGAGTCACCACTTCTAAACTGGGAAAAAAACCAGCAGATACCTCGTCCTGCGGGAATAAGAACCGTATTGGTGAAAGCAGGACATCGAAATTGAGATGGTGAATGGAGGAAATCAGGAGCATCAGTCGCCCACAGTTAAGTAACCCTTCTAGTTATAAAAAACTGAATGGCCAGTTAGGTATGTTGTAATTGGATGGGTTTTGTGGGTGATCCACTACACAAGTGACCCCCAGAGAATATCTGGGAGGTGGGGTATTAAAATACAAAGTGTTTTTCCTTGATGGATATATATGTTGTAAATCTACCCCCACTTTCCTTCAGTCAAACCAATAAAATCTATACAGTCCACAATTAATTAGTTACGTTTGTACTTGTGGGTGTATCCATTCCATACTGGTCTCTGATAGATGTGGATAAGATTGTGAGGTCGAAGGAGCCACTGCAGTGACCAGGGTGGCTAAGTTTTCCACATGTCTACCGGGGAACTACTGTAAATCAACAATATGGTTATTGTCTCCCAGTTAGATTACTTGTATGAATGTAATTTTGAGGTACATACAGGTAACCCTTTAAAATTTTTCAAAATTTTAGCTCCGCTCACTCTACAATGATGTAAAATTTCATGAATAAAAGAAAACGGACAAAAAAGTTAGATTCATGGCATGTCAGCCCCTACGCCAGGTAGCGTCACCATACATGTTATAAATGACTATAATTCCTTGTAGGAACGTCTACGATGATAATTATCCCAGGGGTGTTGCCAGAAAACTCGGCTATTTTTGGGTAAGATTAACCAATTTCTGTATTTTTCTATTTTTTTTACTAGGCTCGCTGCACATGTCAGGGCCCCCTAACCCTAGACTTTTTGGCAATGATCAGTGTTATCTTAGTGTCAACTTGGGAATTGCAGTTATGTTGAGTGGATACTGGCAGTGCTACTGGTGTGTGTCTGGTTATAAAATTGTTTATATGTGTAAAGTTTAAATGCTATATATTGAGGCCCCAACCCTTAGTTTACGAAAAATGTAAATAATTAAAATGGCTGAGCCAAGAGACTTCTTTAAATTTCCCTGTCAAGTGTCTTAAACCACTCATTGTTTAAATTTTTTTTTCGCCCTCAGTACACTCAGTGCACAGTTGTGCACCAGCTCATCTATATTAGTTTAACTTGATGAAGATTGTGATATTCATCATATTGTACATATTTGTACATTTTTGTTTAACCAATAAAACCCAAATCGGTGTACACACCACATTGCAAAAAAAAAAAAAAAAAAAAAATCTAAAAGGGGAAAACATTGTCAGTGTAATAAAAACTTCAATAAACCATTCGTCTCTCGACCACTGGGAAGAGAGGATGCGGATCGTATCAGCCGGAGAGTGAATACTGTCTGTATTGAATTAGTTCGAGGAACTTAAGCAGTGCGACAATGCATGTACTTTTTATCGGCCATAATTAGGGACGTCTATGGATACCGAATGATGAACTGTACGGTGTAGCTTAATGGAATGACAAGGGTTTTTGTGAAGTTTACAAGAGCCGGTTTTTACACCAGGATTGTGGATGAATTTCGGAAAGGAGGATGAGTGTGAATTTCAACAGTAGAGGTGTGTCTACATGATGTTTCGAATATTACACGTGGGAAAAGGGTTGCATAATGTACCCTTTGAGGCAACTTCGAAATGGCATTCAGGAAAGCCTTCAGCAATTATGGGAACTGTTCATCTGGCTAGTAGGGGGGTGTGGAGAGACGGGCCGTTTGAAGGCTCCCCGAGGGTCCTGCACCTGTAGATGTCATTGAGGCAGTCAATACCCTCGTAGGGTTACGCTGACAGGCTATAGGACCAGGTATTTTTTCCACTATGGGGGGCAGAGGAAAACTTCCCAAATTATGTGAGTCTTACGAGTACATGGCGGCGCAGTGTCCTCGAAGTCAACCCCCTAGGATGGCGTTATCGTGGATGGTGGATCAGCAGCCGTGCAATGTGGATGTGGAGTTGGGGGTTGCGGATGAACAGAAGACGAATCTCTGGAGGGAGGAGGTGGACAAGGTGGAAGAGGTGATGGGGATGTGTGTTACCCTCCCGGAGGTAACAGGGGAGAGCCCCCCATCGCCTGAGGGAAGGGTGGACGTGGAAGAGTTCTCCCCAGGAAGGATGTTGGAAGCAGTGCTGCAGGAGTTTTGGTGAGCCGGAGGCCGGGAGGACAAAACCCGAGAAGTTAAGTGAGGTGCAGCTGATGGATGAGCAGCAGGAACAGGTGGAGGGTTCGCGGAATGGCAGAGAGGACAAGGAAGTGGTGGTGGAAGTCCATCAGGAGGACTCACATGAGGTAGATATGTGTGTGAGTGAGAGCTCATGCAAACGGATTGCGGGTCCTTGGGAGTCGATGAGGTTTTAACACCTGGCAGAGACTGGGAAGAAGTCATGGGTAGATGTGGGGGAAAAGGCAAGCGGGGGAGTGGGTGTTACCGGGGAAGCTCGGTGGGGAGGGCAAGGAGGTTGGTGGACGGGTTAGGAAAAATGATAAAAGTAGATTTAGAGTTTGTCTAAATCCTCCTGAAGTTCCCTAACATCTACGTTTGTATGGGTACCATGAAAGGTGAATTGAGTAAGCCACAGTGGCATAGGGGTAAGCCGCCTTTTCTGGAATTTCAAGTGTGTAACAATAAATGTAAAATGGTCTTAAATCTGAGGTAAAAAGGGTTTGGTTAAAAGGGTTTTTTTACGAAGGTTTGATGTAATGTATGTTTTTTTGCAGGAGCATAACCATAGGTTAGTGGTGTGAATTGGCGTTTGCGGGTTATAACCATTTGCCAGTAATGCTTTGCAATTAAAAGGAGGGGTGGCCAGTGGCTGTAAAGGAGACCAGCCCATTCCGTGTCAGGGGTTTTGGGAGGAGGGGGGGGAGGGTCGTAAGGGTAGATGGCACTGGGTGGTGGGGAGAGTATGTTTCGTTGGAGTTTAATGCCGGCATCCAACAATGTTAGAGTGAAATTTGATTTTGTTCGTGATTTTTGATGTATTATTTGCGGGTTACTTCCATAAACTGTACTTGAGGTGATTGGAACTGTTTGAATAGGTATGGGAATGTCTCACCGAGGGGGGCGGGATGTGTCTTGGGTGCTCTAAGGATGTGTTAAGGATGTAGGAGTTGTAGATTTTGGGGGGGGGGGGAGTAGGGGGTTGGAGCACACGTTCATTTTTTGAGAATTATGAGGCGGGTTAGATAGGATATATGTGATGCAGGGGATAGGTGTGGAGAGAGTGAGGGCTTTTTGATGTCAGTTTTTTTGGGATCACAGGGCGGTGATAGCTGATCTGCGGGTGGATGGTATAGTACGCATATATGCGGGGTATTGGAAATGAATGTGAGGCTTTTGCAGGAGGGATATGTTGGCTTTTCCCTTCGAGGAATGGTGGACACATTTCTGGGATGGTAGGGATGGTGAGATGGATTTGCTTGATGGTGGGAGGTGAGGGGTAAGATAGGAATCGCGGAGTTTTTCAGGGCACTGGCGGGGAACAGGCACGGTGGCGGTATGGTTTGCAAAACTACTGGAGGGACAATGAATGCGTTTTACGATGGGGGGGGAAGGGAAGGTAGAGAGGGGATGTGGATGGTTTAAGGTGTCGGATTGCAGAGTTACATAATGAAAGGTTTAACGTAATTAGAGTTAGAGGGGGTTAGAGGAGGTGTTGAAGGGTGAACAACCATCAGGGTTTCGTTATGAGAAAATTTAGGGAAAAGCAAATGGACTACCATAGCGCATCTAGTGGTCGCTGCTGGGGGGGGGAGGTTATACGGACAGCATTATGTTCATGCAGATTATTGGTTTAGGGAGAAATGGAGGAGGAACAGAGGAGATGCCCGGGGAGGATTTTGGGATATGCAGAGTAATATTGTATTAGGAAAACAGGAACAGGAAATGCTGGAGGGTTTGTATTAGTGAGGAGGGGGTGGGGCGGTTTAAGGGATGAGTCAGGGTAAGACGCCGGGCATAGTGGAATACCCAATGATTTTTATAGAGTTTATTGGGAGTGTATTAGGCATGGTTTAATGGAAGTCTTGAATTATATGTGGAGCAGTGGGAGGAAAGGGGAAAAAACAGAAAACCGAGATCGTTGTGTTAGTGCCGAAAAAGAAGGAAGGGAAAGTACTGAGTGATTATAGAGCGATATCCTTAATGTGCGCCGATTAAAAAATTTATGCTAAATTTGGGCAATAGACTGAAGAAGGTTTTTAGGATCAGTGATACATGGGGGCCAGTAGGCATCCCGGGAAGAAGTATGAGGGATGGGCAAAAGTCCCCATAAGGGGAATTTATTGAGAGCTGCACCGGAGGGGGAATACTCAGTTTTGATTGGGCTAATGCGTTTTGATTGTGTGAACAGGGATTTCTTAAGAGTTTGTTTGGAGAAGTTGGGTATGGGGGGGAGGGTGGTGAGAATGGGTGCAAACCTTGTATGAGGGAGCGGTTGTTGGTACAGGTTAATGGTAAGTTGGGGGACCCGGTACTGATGGAGAGAGGGTTTTAGGCAGGGTTGTAAAGCTCTCTCAGTTACTATTTGCCTGCGTGCAGAATCCATTTAAAAGGCTAGTGGATGAGGTGATGAATGGACAGGGGACGATGGGGGTGGAGGGGGGGGTATTGTTGGGTACGTGGATGATTTCTACAGTTCTTGTAATGCATGAGGAAGATCTAAGGAAGGTTGGTCGAGTCATTCAGATATTTTGGGATGCTAGGGTATGAGAGTTAATTTAATGAAGTCGAGACTATTAGAGGTGGGGGATTGGATTGGGGAGCTTGGTGGAGGGGTTGGGATGGTCAGTAGTGGGCAGAATTAGGGTTTGTGGAGTATGGTACATGGCGGAGGTGCAAGAATGTAGGAAGATAATTCGGAATTAGTTACAGGGAAGGTTTTTTGGGGAGGCTTGGAGGGTTTTGGGGCTAAAGGGGTGTACATACAACAGAGAGTTTTGGTGTTAACTCTCTGGTTTACAGTAAGGTGTGGGAGGGGGCGGGGGGTGTTCCTTTAAGAGTACAGGATATTGCGGAAATCCAGAGGAGGGTTTTTAAGGTATGTGTGGGGGTTTGGGATGGCATGGTTGCACAAGGACGTGGTAATGATGGATGTGAGATGTTGGGGTCTTGGCCTGATGGCATTGAGTCATAGAGTAATGGCTTTATATAAATTTAAAAAAAGGTATACTCGGACTGGGGGGAACCAGGGAGTCAGGGTGGGTTTGGGTAATGGAGGATGCATGAAGATGGTGGTGTGGAAGGGATTTGAGGTATTGTGAAGACATGCTGAGGGTTTTATTGAATGTAGACAGGTGTCCAAATTAAAGGTCAAAAGGAGATGGGTGCTGAGGTTTGGGAAGGGTGTCTTACAGGGCTTGCTGTATAATCTGACATATGACTGGAAGATCATTTGGAGGGAGTTTGGCTTTCTTAGAATACCTGCGGGGGTACGGGAGTTTAGATATCATTCTAATGGGAAATTTTGGCCTCTAAGGGTACGTTATTTTAAAATGGATCTTGTAAGAGAGGCCTCATGCTTGCACTGTGGGGACACCAAAACGCTTTTCATGCTGTATTTTTTTGTCCCTCTTTGGAGGGGGTGAGATTATGGATGGTGCGCATTATCAGTCTTTTAGGGGGGGAGGAAATGGCCGTTCCTAAGGGCTTTATTGTTGGATGTAACTGGGGTGTCAGGTAATGTAGGTAGGGCTTTAATGTATGTCATGACAGATTATTTACATGTATCTTGGGGGAAAGAGGGAGGTTCGGGGAGAGTTGAGAATAAAAGCGTTAGCAGCGAGGTTTTATAGAACGATGTGTAGGAATAAGCAAGTCTATGGGGGGCGGTGGGTAACTAGCTTCTCTGATGGTTACCGGAATCTCACTGTGGGTGGCCTCCTTCTCGTGAACCCAGGGGGCGGGCAAAGGGTTGGTCTCCTACCGGGGGATGTATGAGGGTATGTCGGTTTAGGCTACTTTGTTGTGTGAATGGTGGGAGGGCTATGAATGGTGAGGGGGAAGGAGATGCATGATAAATTAGACAACCTATGGTTATGTTCCCTGAGTACAGGATAATCTTTAAACCATGATAACTAAATTTTGGGATCTAGAGTTTAGCGCAGTATGGTTTTATTTTGCATCTAAGTTAAACTTGATCGCTGTACAACTTTTGTTTGTGAGGTGCTGTGACAATGCACAGTTGTTTCGTGGTAGTAAATTAGTGCTTAGTAGGTATAAAAGTTGGTAATTGGTTAACACCAGGAATTCAATGTCAACTACAGTTTGAGTTACATTTATCCCTATAAAAAAATTAATATTGATAATATGTTTAACCACATGTGAGTGGCTATGAGGTTAACTTGTTTAATTTTTAATATTGATATTGTGTTTAACCACATGAGAGTGGCTGTGATGTTAACTTGTTTAACTTTTAATATTGATAATGTGTTTAACCACATGAGAGTGGCTGTGATGTTAACTTGTTTAACTTTTAATATTGATAATGTGTTTAACCACATGAGAGTGGCTGTGATGTTAACTTGTTTAACTTTTAATATTGATAATGTGTTTAACCACATGAGAGTGGCTATGATGTTAACTTGTTTAATGTTTAGCATTGATATTGTGTTTGACCATGAGAGAGTGGCTATGATGTTAACTTGTTTAATGTTTAGCGTTGATAATGTGTTTCACCACGTGAGAGTGGCCAGGGTTTCAACTGGTAGAGGGGCGGGTGGGGGTTGTGGGAGTGTTGGAAGTCACTGTTAGCATCAGTGTATTATGAAGATCTTTTGATTATGTAACACTGGTTTCAGGTAGATTGTAGGTTGTGTTAGGCTATCTAAAGGTAACTTTGTATGTATGTTCACTCAATGGACCGTTGTAGTACGAGTGTTGAATGTTCTGTCATAACATGCACCATTTCATGGTATCTCTATATTGCATCTTGTAATACAGTTTTAAATAAAATATATATATAAAAAAAAAGTTGGTAATTGGTTTTAAAACCCGAATTCGTGTGTAACTACAATTGAGTTACATTAATCCCAGGTACATTTCATTGCCGTGGAAAAAAAAAATTATTATTGATAATGTGTTTAACCACGTGTCCATCGACACCATGCCTAACCCTTCTAGGGTAGGGTAGGTGCCTGAGCCCGAGCCTTTAGCTCATAAGACTGTCATTCCCATTTGCTCCCTTGGGGCGGGGATGGCAGACCAGAGAGGCCTAGCTTGTGGCTAGGCCTGGGGACAGTTGGTCCCAAAGATGAGGAGGTACTTGTGCCTCCTCCCATGGGAGACTTAGGTCTCAGACACTCCCTAAAGAGGGAGCCAAGGCCGGGCCACCACTTGGAAAAGGCCCGGGCCGGGAGAATACCGGCTAATCTTTAACTAACTAACTAACCACGTGTCACATACTGTCACGAAGGAGGTGGACATCATCAGGAGATTCATAAGGATTATCGACTGGACGAAGATTGGAAAACAGTGTGTTGTGTTTGCAAATCTGTGTTAGTTTACGCACAGATTAGCGTCATTCCTGGTGATCCTTGGACTGTGTTCGGTGCTTCAGAGCATTGGCTATGGGCCCCGACTGGGGCTCTGAGCCTCACAGCTCTGCACCCAGTGTGGGCGGCTGTGAGGTCACAGGCAGCTGCTGGCTCTGTCCCCACACCTACAGTCACCATGTCAGATCCAGGAGTGCGGCCTAAACGTTCCTTGGAATGCGGGGACGAGTTGGAGGACGACGTGGGGCAGGTGGGAGCCCCCACCAAGAAGGCCAAGGATGCAGTGGAGACTACTGTATCTACCAATCTGCCACTAGGTCCGTCGGCAGACCCTACCCAAGAAGACTTGCACCCCCAGATGGCCATAGGGGTCGTGGAAAGAAGCCAGGAGGCTGTAGCTCCTCAACTGGCAAGGATAGAGCCATCCCAGGTCCTTACACCAGTTGCACCGGCCTCCACAGTGGACGGAGACTGGCTGACTGCACGCGGAAGGGGGAGTTCCCACTCAGCTCAGGCACAAGCAACCAGGGCCTTCAACAAATTCAAGGTTCCCAACTACGGGTTTGTACGGTATCTGGAAGGTCTACCCCACCTCAAGTTCCGCTGCGAGTTCACTCTCAGGAACGAGGTTCTGGTCATTCCTCGGGACGAAGACTCTTACGAGGAGGGGTTGAAGGGGCTGGGTTTTGACCCAAACCCCGCATGCTGGAATGGTTGCTTCAGAGAAGGTCTACAAGGGGGTGCTCTTACACGTCCCTGTGCCCCTCCCACTGGATCCCATTTTGGAAGTGCCCAATATTGTCAAGGCGGAGCGACTCACTGCAATGGTGAACAAGGTGCCCACATGCCAGGTGCTGATCCACCACAAAGGTCCACTTCCCATGCACCTGGACCTTGGAGTCTGGGGAAGATTCAAGACCTGACCATACCTGTCAGGCCCAGTGCAATGCTTCAACTGTCAGGGGTTCAATCACATTGCAGCCACCTGCCAGCGAGAGAAGAAGTGTGGTGTGTGCAGCAAGACACACGACTCGAAGGACTGCATTGCAATCCTCAAACAGCCAACTGGTGAAACCCTTCGGCCAGAGCCCAAGTGTGCCAACTGCTCAAAGAGGCACCATGCCTGGAACCAGAGCTGTCCTGTGATGGTGCAGCACTGGCAGCAGGTTTGTCATCGGAAAAGACCCGCCAGCCCCAATGCCACCCAGCCCTTTGGGAAAGTCCAGCACACTCAGCATGGACTCCAATCACGGTTCCCCGGATACTGCAGGAGGGCAATACCAGAGAGTTCCCAGCACTAGGCTCCCAGCGGTGGCATCAGGGGGCAGGCACTGGTTTGCAGCAGCACGGTCAACTGCAGGGTCAGATGGCAAGGTGGCCAGAAGACAGAAAATTGGAAAAAAAAACAGCCACAGGGCCCGGCACATGCCAGCAGGTCCCAGCTGGGCACCAACATTCCTTGCCATACCACCCAGGCCTCTTCCCAAGGGGAGGGCCCTACTGTGAGCGGCCAGAGTCAGGCAGAGGTTCCCCGCCCGGGGGGCCTTTGGGAAACCCCTGGCCACTCAGGCTGGGCCCAGGTGCACCCAGCTATGCTGCTGCAGTGTCGACAGCCACCCAGATATACCCAGTGACCCAGCCCCGACTCGACGGGTCGTCCAGCTCAATGCCTGCAGAGGTAATGGTCGAATCCTTTCCGGATCGACTGAAGAAAACCATCAGGGTCATCTCAGCGCTCCTCTGTTGCCTGCTGCCGTCGGCAGAGGACAGGGGTGCCTGCAGGCACTCCCGTCATGGATGCTGGGCGTGGTCCTACTGGACAGGAAAGACTCAATGGAACTTCAAGCCATCATCCAGGAAGTCCTTCCCGTCTGTGATGGAGGAAGCTCCAAGTCGCCAACAACGGACGAAAGAGTCCCAGGCAGAGATGGAATCAGTGAGCCACCTCTGCGGCCCCTTTAAGATCCTCCAGGTAACATTTGTGGGCTGCAGCGGAAAATTACTTAGTGATTGAAGCTGCAGTTCAGGATGAGGTTGATGTCTTCGTGTTTCAGGAGACACTGCCGATTTGTCACGTCAAATGCAGCCACGTATTCTGGGATTCTCTGTACCCTTTAGCGCCTGGAAGGGACTGAAGGGGCACTGCAATCTCTGTCAGGACCACTATCCCTTTATTCAATTCCAATGACCCCATCAACTGTGGGGAGGGGTAGAGGTTTAGGCTGTCACCCTACACCTGGCGGATGGACCTCTTGTGGTTACAATATTTACAGAAGCTTCGGTACACCTTTGACATTTCAGAGTGGCAGCACTCGCCCCACGAGAGGGTCTTGTTGTGGCTGGGGATTCAATGCCCACCACCCAATACTTTCTTCTGTCTCTCCTACCAACGCAGCTGGGAGGCACCTTGTGGCTGTTGCTTGAGGAGGTCCCTGAGATCGCCCTCCTCAATAATGGTGAGCCAACCCATCACTAAAGGTGGCCGCTTGGACGTCACACTCATCTCTAGGCGGTTGCTCTCAAGCGCGAGATGGAGGTCCCACCCCCGTCTCACCAGTGATTACTTTGCAGTGGTTTACCCCGCTGATGGTCCAGCGGTGCCGCTCCCCCCACCTACCCAAGATGGAATCTAAAACAGGCCGATGGCAGTGCTTCCAGGAGGTCATTGGGACTGGTGGGGCAGAGTTCTCCTCTTTCCCGAAGACCAGATGAGGCAGCTCAAAGCTTGCAGGTGGCCTTCACATGTGCACCTGAGGCAGCAATACCTAAGATTACAGGCAGAGGGCCATATAAACGTGACTGGTGGTTTTTCAATGAGGACATAAGGGGAAAAGAACCACCGATCAATGTCGTACGCAAGATGCACAGGCGTAATTCTATGGTTGAGTCCATGCGTCTGCTCAGGGAAGTGGTGCGGCATGCACACCATGTCTCACACAGGGTCCGGAAGGCTAAAGGTTCGGTGGGTGCCTCCCTTTCCCCTTCCCCCCACCTTTTCTGAGATTTGGCCAAGTTACGATTGGGCCCCTGGGCATGTCGCAGTGTGGTCGGTTGCACCCAGACCCCGCAACGGAGGCAGAACGTCTGGTGGGCCTTTCCCTCCGAGCGGCCCAAT
>NW_026501741.1:0-17330 GCF_026875155.1 Cherax quadricarinatus | reverse complement strand
TGCCATTTCTGCCAGTTTCTTTTCCTTCTGGCACTAAAAAACCTCTCCCTCTTGAGTGGCTGTGGTACCCAGGTTTTCCCCATGGCCTGGATGTTTTGTATCTTTTTGTCCCTTTAGATGGTGTGCTGGCAATTTATATTTATTAGCACAGTCTTTCCTGTACTGAGAGGTACACATTTCAGGGTGGAAAAGCTTACAGGAGGGAGTTTGCATTTTCCTGTTTTTCTATGGGCACGGCATTTTCTAGGGTGGTCATGTTGCACGTCCGTCTGTTTTTCCAGATTTCCCATGTCTGCAGATACCAAGTGCATAGTATGTGCACAGGCTTGGTTTCCGTTTGCCTTGGGTTTCTGTGACTGTATTCCCTGTTGGTGCATGTTTCCCTGTCTTATTCCTATCCTCCCTAGCACCAACAATGGAGCTCCCACCAGTTGTTTTTGGTAATATATCCTCACTATTGCTATTGGAGTCCTCTTGTTTGCTATTTCCTGTGGTATTTCTAGTTTGCAATATTGGTTTTATCTTATCTTTGACTACAAGACTAGAAGAAACTGTTTTTCATGCAATTTATTTTTGCAAGCGGTTAGAAGCCGTGCGCTCTTGGCTTGGTAGGCTTATTAGGTGGGTGGGGGGTTTGTCTCCCTTACGTGTCCTTAGTTTAGACGTGGGGGGGGGGTCCCAGATGATGTC
Organism: Cherax quadricarinatus; assembly: GCF_026875155.1. Classification (NCBI taxonomy): domain Eukaryota; kingdom Metazoa; phylum Arthropoda; class Malacostraca; order Decapoda; family Parastacidae; genus Cherax; species Cherax quadricarinatus. The sequence continues at coordinate 16,640 of NW_026501741.1, read as the reverse complement.
GAAAGGGCATTGGGGGTGATAGTATCAGATTTTATTCATACATCTTGGGTGCTCCAGACAGCTGGAACAATTGAGAGAGTACACGGTATTATAGCAGTTATGTATCGAACCAAGTGTAGGAACCAGTTGTTGTTTGGGAATCGTTGAGAGTGTAGTTTTCCTTATACCTACCGTAGTTTCCGTGTTCCGGATTTATGGCATTTGTACGACGTAAAAACGTAAAAGGACTGGTCTCTCGTATGTGTTTTGAGTGCGTGGTTTGGTGTGAGAGTAATAAGTAAGGTTGTGTTTGGGTACGAGAAAGTGTAAGGAAGGTAAAATGGAAGTTTATTAGATTGTTTTTATTATCCTTGGATTCGTAGTACAGTTTTCATGTGTCAGGGCCGTGATTTTTAAACCCCCAAAAAAATGTTTTTTCAAATTTTTAACCGGGTTTACTCCAAATTTTGGAAAAAGGAATTTTTGAAGAGTGTTGCAGTTTTAGGTGGTTGTTTAACCCAAAATTTCACCCCCCAATGAAAATTTGTTTTTTATCCGACAGTGGCTAGTTTTTGGTTGGATTTTAAAAGAAATTTGAAAAATATTGCGGTGTTGGTTTTTAAATTTTTCTTAAAGGTTTTGCTCAGTGTATAGAAAGCATTTTTCAAGGGTTTAGAAATTTCTCTTGGTATTAAGGAAGGGCAATGCAGTGGGACTCCCTTTCTCTGTCCCCAATCCCTTTACCAAAACCTATATAAGAGTGGGGTTTAGGAGGGGAAAAGGTGCCCCCTGGAAAATTGTTTTCCTCCAAAAAGTTGAAATTTGAAAGTTTGGATAGTAACTTTTAGGAATTGGGTTTTTTTGTTTTTGGGTAATTTGAAAGCGGGCCTAGGTGACTTGAGGGCCAAGGCATGCATCACCCATTTCCCCCCTTTTAGGGAAAAAGGGAAGTCTCTCATTTCCCTTTTTCCCTTTTCCCCCAACTCTCCCTTTAAAATATTCCCCCAAAAAGGGGGTGGGGATTTTCTGCCCCCGGCTCAAGGATTGAAGGCTGCAATTTGTTGAATACAGAGTGGAACGTTTTACATGTGCTTTCCTTCGGTGGTTGGAAAAATTTCTTGGGTATTAAAAATTTGGCATTAAGACCCCTAATTAAAATCGGGGTTTGGGGGTAACCCCCCCTTTGTTTTACAGGTTTTAATTCTCACACTTGGGTGGGCCCCATTTTATGACCGGAAAAGCCTCCGGCCCGGGGGCAAGGCCCAATTTTTTTAAACCCAAAATTTCCCTTTTGTGGTTTACGGGTTTTGGGTACCTTCTTTTGTCTTTTTTATTGGAAAAATTTGCTTTTCCCCCATTGCTGTGGTTAGGGGGGTTTTTTCGGGGGGGAACGGACATGGGGCCCCTGAATGACCTTTTCCTCCCCCGGGGGCCCCATCCCCCTTTCTTTCTGCGGGTGTTCCCTTTTGCCTTTTCCCTTTCCTGTTTGGAACCAGGTTTGTTTTTTGGGGGTTGGGGTTTTTTTTCCCAGCCCACAGGGGCTTGGGGCCCCCGTGTTCGGTGCACCCCCCATTTGCTGTCTTTTCCCCTCTCTAAATTCTTTGGGCCTTCACCAGTCAAGAATTAAACAAAATTCCCAACAAACACCCATTATATTCCCCCACAACCCATTCCAACCTTTTTTTTTTTAAAACAATTTCCCCTTGATTTTTCTTTTTGGGACATGCCAGGGGTTCATTATAAAATAGAAAGTTTGTGGTGTTTGGCTTTACACAGGAACATTCTCTGTCTATTTGTGTAGAAGTTTTGAGGGTTTTCCCAACAGTTAATTTCATTTGTAAGCCTGTATTAAGACTTTAAAAGGTCAGAGTGTGCTTCAGTGTAGCGACCCCTTCATTTGTAAATAAGTGTAATAATGCTTCCCCAGTGTAACTGAACTTTTAAATTTACGGTTACTAATTAAATTGTTTGTCCTAGTGTATTGCTGTTTTTTTCTAATACATTTTCTCGTTCAGACGAAACTTTACTGAAAATTTCCAGTAATTTTAAAATTGCAGGTTCATCTGTGGTGTGGGGAAAACTTTGCTTTGTATTTTTACGTGAACAAGTTACCCCTGCATAATGTTCAGTTTCATGAATTTTCTCTCTTGGTAATTCGGTTACTTTAGCTTGTTAAGCAAGGTCAGCCTTTTAACATCTATGTTCCTTCCCATTCATTAGTGGGTCTGCGCCTATTTAAAAATTGTTATAACAATTTGCAATCTTATTTTCTTTTAAAATTGTGTAAATTGTTTTGGGGATTTTTTGATCAATGGTTGGTTTTTAACTTTGTACCAATTTTAAATGACTGCGGGACACGAATGACACATAAAAAAAATTTAAAAACGTGATACCTTCAAAAGGGGGCCCCTAGTGTGTGATTTGGAAGTTGAGTGTGTTTATTACGCCCGCAGTGTACCACTCTTTATATTTACATCAACACAAGTATTTTTAAGTGTAAAGTGTCACTTGGTGTATTTGGGTACATTGTCTACATGAAATGGGTGTAAGGAGATTGTTTGGGTTTGGGTTCATCTACAAGCGCCCCTTTGCTTGCTAATATATAACATGAATGTAAATTATAAATATAATAATTAGCTGACATGAGTATACATAGTTAATAGGGGCTGGAGGGATTACGTTACTTTCTGAATTTGACATAGCAAGTAAAAAAAGGGTATTTGGGCATAAAATTATGAAAATTTTTAAATGGGGAAGTGCCAAAATACCTCAAAATGTTCAAAGGACACACAAGAGTAGAGCAAAATTTTTCTGGTTGTTTGAGTTAGATGAATAGTAAATATAGGATGGAAATGTAGTGGATTTTGATGTTGGACAGCACGCCCCCACTGCTAACAATGCATTATATGTAAAAAAAAAGGGGAGTTTTAATTTTGGGGAATTTTCAAACAGGAGCAGGGGAAAGCAGAGCTTCAACCTTTGAAAAAATCTGAAAATCACTGTCCAGATGAAATGAATTTTGCTATGGGAGAACATAGTAAGAGGTGTAGGTGGGGTTGGTGCTGGTTGCCTGTCACTTGACACACGTGGCAACGTCGCACAGGGTCGCTTCTTTTTTCCTTCATTTTTGGGCCAGTAAAAGTTTTGTGTTTCCCGAGTGTTTTTTGACCCCCAAATGTCCCCCTATGGGATATTTGGCAAAATAATGGCTTGTTACGAAATGTAATGGTAACACTACGGATGTTGACTGTGGTGGAAACATATCAGTGACAACTTACTGTTTTTTTTCCCCATCAGTACCCATTACTAAAATAGAAAACAATTTCAAATCATTTGCTTCACTCTCAGTAACTCTATATCTTCATTTTCAGTGATGACAACAACTGACCCTTTTATTAAATCTTCAGAGTTAGAAATTTAAGTCAGGTGTGTTGACTAGGTGAGCCCGGGGGAGTCAATTTTAATGACCCTGGGCGCGGGGTCACAAACAACATATTAAACCCCCAAATCATTGTCACCCACTAACTCAGTGGTTCCCAAACTGGGGGTAAATTCCCCCCTGGGGGAAATTTTAAACCCTTTTTGGGGGGGTAATGGGGGGGTGACAGAAAAAAAGTTTGAATTCTGAAAATCAAGAAAACAATCGGACCGGTATGAGGATTATTGTTAACTTGTTTAGATATAAAGTTGAAAAGAAAAAACCTTTTTTAAAAGAAAAGTAAAAAAGTTAAACCAAATAAAAAAAAAACATCAAAAAAAAAATTTTAACATTATTGAAAGAAGAAATTATAGAAAGTGTTGGAAACCCAAAAATTATTTTGACAAGTAGCTTGGGACAAAAGTCACTCAGACCCGATGACCTGTCCAGTATGTCACTCATTCCTGAGGCTGCCTCTATTTTCAATTCATTTTCTTGAGCATCAGCCGAGGTAGAATAAAGTGGTATGTTGTGTATCCCCTGGCAGATATGTTTATTTTCCATGTTACGTGAATTGTAGTATTTTTAATTTTATATATAATGTATGTGTGGTTCTTACGTTTTCAAGGGTTTTGCTAGGTTAGCAGAGTATGGAGGTGTATACGTTCCGTTTAGCCATTATACAAAAAATAAAAAATTTTTGTGAAGGGGTAACATGTTTATGTGGATTTAAAATTGGGTAACAAGCTGAAAAAATTTTGGGAACCCATGCACTAATCAAAGGAGACAAGGATGGTTGTTGAATTTTTGACATAGCTCTAGTAATTGCGTGAGGGGAAATAAAATAGATTTCTTTTTAAAGTTAAAGGGCATAAATTTTCTCGTTTTTTTTATAAATCACAAGTGGTTCTTTACAATACCAGCATGAAGGTATCTTTCCCCTTTCAACAACCCCCAAGCCCTGATGGGAAATACACCCCTGGTTACCCCCTGAAATATAACCAGTATAATGCTTGTTTGAATAAAAATTTGTGCAAAGTCTTTTTTAACAGCCCCCCCATAGGCTTCTAAAAATAATCTATCTTGCAATATGTAGTAGTTATGGGCAGTACATCTTTTTCATAAGGTGGATAATGCAGTGTCTCTGAAAGTAAATTATTCGTTAGATGTGATTCGTCAAATCCTACTTCACTTCTCGAAAAGTAAGGGGGCTCATCGCTGAAGAATCTTTTCGTCGATCACTTTTGCGCTGTCATCTGTCCTGGTAAAATTATCTAAAACGTGGATCAGAGGGTTACTAGGATTTTGGTGCCATTGTTTCTCGGAAGAGGATACGCTTTTATGGGGGGGCCAGCCGCACGACTGCTTCCGTATTCTTTCTAACTTATAGCAATACCCCCTTGTCCTTTTCTGTTTAAAAATGTACATTTTACTTTTTCTTTGATATCAGATTTCGTCTGCCCCAGAGACGATTCAGGGTTAGGGTTTTCTGGTAAAAGGGATAGGTTCAGTGGGTACATCAGGCCGGCAATGAGCGTGATTTGGTTGCAATTTTAGGCAATTTTTAGTTACCTTGTTTTTTTGGGTTTTTTAGTTTTGTAAAGTTTGTGAGAAAAAACTGTAATTTTCTGCTATGCTGCGTTTCAGAATTTCCCCCGGAGTATGATCGATCAGTATTTTGTATGTCAGGAGACTTTCGTTTTTAAACCTTCATGTAGTAACAACTAAAAAAGGCTGTTGTAGTTTTTACACTTGGAGACCTTACCATCTCTCAAAAGCAACTTTTCTCTTTACGAGCAAAACCCACACAAATTTGATTTGTCATCGTTGTAATTTTACGAAAAAGGTGTTGATAACTTACAGGTAACAAGTTATATGTTTAGAATAGTTTGTTGACAGGTCTACTAATGTATTGGCAAAAAAGGTAAACAGCAGTAAAGTTTGAGCTTTCTGTCAAAAATGTATGCAACAAGGTGGCCCAGTGCTTAGTGGCCATTCACGGGACGTGCCCGGGCCTCAAAACATCAAAATAGGTTCTAAGTCCTTTCAAAAAATTGGAACCTGAGGCGCTTTCTGCCCATTAAATGTGTTTGTATCTATCGCCCGTTGTCTTCCCTGATGAACATTTATCTCTTGGAAATTTCGTTCAAATTTTCCCTTTAGCCTTTATTTGTGCAGTCTGCAAATAAGAGGGTTCAAAACCTCTAACCTGTAATGGAGGAGAAAAGGGAAAATTAACTGTCTTTTTTGGACTGCCCTTAGGTCGGAACCTCGTCAGCCGTCTCTAGAGAGTCTAGATTGGTCAGGATAAGTAGAAAGGTGTAGCATAACTGTATAGTTTTGGCTGAGTCAACCAACCAGCTAACTCTGTATAATGTTTTTAGTGAGGGAAGGGGTGACGAGAATGAGCTACCTAGGTAGACACTTTGCCTTGTTGCTCTTTCTTTACAAATAGAGTCTTCTTCCAACTGTGAATGGTTTTTGAATTGAATCATAATCAGACATTTCTGTATGAGAGGAAACAATAATCTTAATTAACGCTTGACAGTTTCTGTGGGGTAATTCTGTTTTTGTCACACCCCAGATATTTGGGGTCTTGCCAACACGTCTGAAGTTTTAATGTATTAATAGACAAAGTCAGAGAAAAATTAATGTTTCACTTTGGGATCATCACGAAAAAAGGGGCCTACGAGAGAGTGATAATGGGGAAACTATAAACTAATAGGAAATTTTTGTGTTAGTGGGGCTTAGAGTTAAAAATCATAAAAAGATTTCCATCTCCTTGGATCAGAGATCGTCAGGTACATACATCCACCCGGTATGTTGTTTTCAAGGGCTAAAATTTAAAGTCTTGATAAGAAAGTATCAAAGTGTTTGATCATAGGTTACTAGTATGTCAAATGGAAAAATTTTTCCAAACCCCTTTGGTCAAGAGCATCCCGGACGGCCCCAAATTTTTTACAAAAAACGCATTCTAAAAACTTTAGAGATTCCAGTGTACTGAAAGGATGCCCCTTTTAGCATCGCCCGTTACTGGGTTTTCTAAAAGTATCATATCCTTGTCCAATTATCCATTAGAATTATATAAATTTAATAGTTCTTAGGTTTACCCTGGGAGGTCTAATAGGAAATTAAAAATTTAAAAAATTTTTAAGTCTACGGGTATATATCAAATTAAATTAATTAAAATTTTCACAGTAATCAAAATAATTCACTTCTCCGTAACAATAGTATTTGTGAAAACTATCCTTTTAATTCTTAAGTACCGTTGGTACATTAACATTAAATAAAGATATTACAAATAGTAAAGTTTGTGCATGTGGTAAATGCTTAATATTCTCTGTCTCCGACTCGACGACTTAAAGAAGTATGACAAAGTCCTCACATAAAAATAACTTCTGACGATGGCAACAAAACAGTCTGCTTGAACAATTTAAAAAAAATCTAAGCCAAAAGTAAATACAACAAGCAAAATGCGACAAATCAGGACATGGAGATAAATAACGACCTAAGTAGGGGCCATCAGAGTCTACGAAGTCAAAAAATTTTAATACTGAATCTAAATTCAGCATAAGAAAAAACACCCACGTGTAAAAAGATACCCTAAAGTTAGGTCAGAAGTAAGCTCAGGGCCCGAGATGTCAAAGTGTCTATGCGCACACAACCCCAGACAACGTGAAAAAACACTAAATCTATACAAGGTTTGTAAAAGAGTTTTACAGAATAACAAGAATAATGAGAAAACAATCTGTCCAACCCCCAAGAGAGTTGACCCGACTGGGTACTTCAGGCGAGGTGAGGACACCCCCCCCGATACTGATCTCCGTGGCAACTGCAGTCAGAAGCGGCAGAGTAACGAGCAAGGAGCGATAATCAGTAGTTAGACAATCAAGCTTGAAAAAGGACATATGTTACTCCCCACCTCACAAAATTTTGCTAAATCAAATAATAAAATATAAAGCAATACAAATCGATTTAGCTGTTATCGCAAATTAAACAATATAAAATTTAAATGAAAAAAATAATTATATTTATACATAATAATCATTTTCAACCCCCTTTGGGGTTGCAATTGCCCCTGGCTAACAAGCACCTTCTGAAATCCATTGACAAAAAACACCAAAATGAAAAGCAATTGAAGGGCTTTTACACAAAGTTTCTTAAAAATATTCTTAGTTCCACCAAAGTAATAAGAAAGCCAAACAATATACTTTTCCGTAATTCACAGACACTAGAGGGGACAAAAAAAAGGCCCGGAAAAAAACTTCTCAGTTCTAGGGACCCCCAAAATGAAAAAAAACTAAGAAATTGTCCTAACTAAACCTAAAGAAACCCACTACATCCAATGACACAGAAAAAACTAAACGATTTTTCAAAACCCTAGGATCTAATTGCCCAATAAAAAAACCCCCAAAACCCAAAGCCAATGCAGGGGACTACCTAGAGGGGGGTTTCCAAAAAATTTCCCTTTATCTTTCACCAAAATGAGCTACGGGAAATCCCGAGATTATAGTCACTTAAAAATAACTCGGGAATCTGTCTCATGTCCCCCTTACTGTACAAGCGAGTGGCCCATGTCCCTTTTGCATGCTATTTCAATACTTTTAACAAGTCACTAGAAACTAGCACCTTCCCCAAACTACTCAAGTGGCAAGGGGTTAAAACCCAAAACATAAGGTGGTGACCCCACAGACTTAAAACCCCCCAAGGAAGGTTCCTTGATGTTGGGGAGGGCTTTGATTTAGGGGAAATTTGGTCTGTGTCCGTCCCCCAATTAAGCCTGAAAGCCTTTTCCCCATATCCCCCCCCCAGGCGTGTATAAACCTCCGGGGTTTAGCGTTCCCCCTTTATTATAAAAATAAATAATGCAGATTTAAAACAACTATAGGCCAATATTAATTACCATTGCTTCCAAAAACTTTGAGAAATCATGCCAAGGGGACTGTATTCATTTTAATGGGACAAAAAAATACTCAACCCCCGCCATTTGGATCAGGAAAAATAAAAGCACTAATGATGCAATCATAAAAAAGCTAGAATGAAAAATTAAAAAGGTTTTTAAAAAACCACAGGTTTTTAGGTAAGACCAAAATGCAAAGTTAGGTATCTTTATTTCGAAAAAGTTTCGCCTACACGGTAGGCTTCTTCATCGAGTACAGAAAGGTTAAAAGAAGCAGAAGAGATTTAAGACGATTAATCAGTCCTCACCCTTAAAGTTTTGGGTGGTCGTCCTCAGTCTGGGAAGGCTTGTTCCGTGTCTGAAACAAAATGGGTTAAGTGACAGGATGGGCCTTTATAGCGCCCGGAGGTGGAGTAGGTCACTTTGGGAGGTAGGTCCCTCCAAACCGCCCTTCTCTAGTAGGGTTTCCGATGTTGATTTTTGGTTGTACCCAAAAACCCTTGTGTTGCAGTGTCTGACAGTTGAACATTAAAAGTATAAAATTCCCACAGGTTTTTAGGTAAGAACATATGCAACGTTAGGTTTTTTTATTTTGAAAGTTTCGCCCACCGTGGGTTTTTCAATCGATTTCAGAAAGGTTGATAGAAGCAGAAGAGATTTGAAGGGGCGTTAATCGTCCATCCCCTTAAAGTTTTTAGGTGGTCAGTCCCTCAGTTGGAGAAGAGCATTGTTCCGTAGTCTGAAAAATATGGAGTTGAAGTGCGGAGGGGCCCTTATTGCGCCAGGAGGTGGAGTGGGTCATTTTAAAGGGGTGATGGATGTTACATGTTTTCAAGCTTTTGCTTCTATCCCCTTTTTCTGTACTCGAAATGCTAGATCGTTTAACGCATTGGAAAAATAAAAAATTTCCCACTGGGGTTTTTTTATTGACCTTAGAAAGCTTTGGGAACATTTAGACCACGACATTACTCCACAAATTGACCATTACGGTATAAGGGGCCCATGCGTTGTTATTTAAAAATTTACCTTCTAAAGGTTCAGATATACCATTAAGACAAGCATCAACAACACGGCCTTTATATTGGGGTTCTGGGGGAAGTGTCCTGGTCCCCTGCCCTTTTCCTATTACATCAATGATCTTCCAATTTATTCCCCAAAACCTGAAACCCATTCTCTTTGTGATGACACGATTTGTCATTCTACCCTAATCTTGCCCCCCTCAACAATTGTTAATGAGGAGCTGATCAAAATACGACTTGGATGAAAAGCCAATAAAAATTATGCTTAACATGACAAAACCTACATATTTGTTTGGTAGCGGGCAGGAGATGACAAAAATTTTCATTAAAATTGACAAACTTAATTACCAGACTAATGAGGGCAAATTCAGGCCCATACCTTGACAACAACCTGAATTTCAGCACCCATATCCCCATATAACCAAAAAAATTCCAAACGATTTAGTCCTCACAAAGATACGATATTTCGTGCCGCAAAAAAGCCCCTTCTCCACATACCATCATTATTTATCATACTCACCTTGCTATTTGCTTGGGGATCAACAGCAGCAACACACCTAAAGCAAAATAACCAACAAAAGCTGCAGAAAGAAAAATCACTAAACCCCATCCATGGCAAAAACCCCCCCCATTCTTATAGATCTAAACTTACTCCCGTTCGACACCCACACTTACTACTGTGCAATTACATTACGGGGCCTTAAACTTAATATCAACCTTGCCCTAAAAAACGCTTTTTGTAGTTTGAAGAACCCACGGGAAAAAACCCCAGACACAAATGTTACGACTTTTCCCCGTGTCCGAAAAACTTTCGATGCATGAAAAATGATAAATTGGCTAAGCTGTATGTTTCAAAGGGGAGTAATTGCAATTTTGGGTTTATAGGTGTATTTTGAGAACAATAATACGAAAAAAACTTCAACGAATTTTTTGACTTAAGGTCGGGAGATTTTCACCAGTGAGTCAATTTTTATCATTCTATTGCGGGGAACCAATGTCTTGGTGCATCCATAAAATAACCTTGGGTGCCTACTCCCGGGCCCCTTTCAAAACTTTCATTTAAACACCACCCCCCCAAATTAACCAAAAAAAAACCCCCAGGGGCCCCCACCCCAAACAAAAAAATTAAAGATTTAAAACAAAACTCACTTCAGTGGTTTTACAGACCCTTTCGGAGAAATACCCCTGCTTTGTAGCTGTAAATAAAAAGCATTTTACCACATGTGTGGATGTGTGGGGTGTGTGGGGGTGTGTGTGTGTGTTGTGTGTGTGTGTGTGTGGTGTGTGTGGTGTGGGGTGTGTGTGTGTTTGTGGGGTGTTTTTGGGGTTGTTGTGGTGGTGTGTGTGTGTGTTTGGTGTTTGTGTGTTTGTGTGTGTGTTTTGTGTGTTGTGTGTGGTGTGTGTACTACCCAGTTGATCCCTAGTTGAGGGTTGCGGGGGGGTCGAGTCCGGGTCTGGCCCCCCCCTTACTGATCGTACTGGTCACTCTCCCCGGCCGTGAGCTTTTTCATACCTCTGTTTAAAGCTATGTATGGATCTGCCTCCACTAACACTTCCCAAACTATTCCCCTTTCTGAACTACTCTGTGGCTGAAGAATACTTCCCAAAATCCCCGTGATTCATCTGTGTCTTCAGCTTCCAACTGTGTCCCCTTTTTACGGCCCAATCTCGGGAAATTTGTCTTTGTCCCCCTTGTAAATTCCTCCAGTATTTTGTATGTCGTTTTCATTCCCCCCTATCTCTCCTGCCCTCGTGTCGTCGGGTTGTTTTCCCCTTAACCTCTCCTGTAGGACATCTCTTAGCTTGGGACTAGTCTTTTGCAAACCTTTGCACTTTTTGTTTCTTTACGTGTTGGCTAGGTGGGGGTTTCAAATGGTGCCGCATACCCCAAATTGGGGCCAAGTACAGGGTTTGAAAGGGGTTGAATGTTCCCTTATTAAGATGTCGGAAGCTGTTCTGAGGTTTGCTAGGCGCCCATTGCTGCAGCGTTTTTTGGGTTTGTGTGCCTTGGGAGATGTGCCTGGTGTTTACTCCCCCAAGATTTTTCCTTGAGTGGGGGTTTGTAGTTTGGCCCCTAGACTGTACTCCGTCTGGGTCTTCTTTCCCCTTTCCCCCAATTTATGACTTTGCATTGGGGGGATTGAACTCAAGGACCCAATTGTGGACCGGGTTGCCTGTCCAGATCCCTTTGTAGTTCTGCCTGTCTTGATCGAGTGAATTCTTCTCATCAATTCAGTCATCTGCAAACAGGGCCCCTCAGAGTCTATTCCTTCCGTATGTCGTTACAAATCCAGAAACAGCAGGCCCTGGACTGCCCCCTGTGGGCCCCCCGCTGGTCCAGGGCCCACTCGACACTCGCCACGTCCCCTGATCGCTGCTGTTTCCGTCAAGTATTCCCTGACCCTTTGTGTCCCTTTCCCCTGTTACCCCTGCTTGGCCCTCCAGTTTTTGCACCAATCTCTTGTGTGGAACTGTGTCAAACGCCTTTGCAGCCCAAAAAAAAGAAATCCACCCCCCCCTTCTCTTGTCTTATGCTGTCCTGTCATAGAACTCCAGTAGAAATTTTTTGACACAGGATTTCCCGTCCCTGAAAACCCTGTTGCCCGCTGTTGAGGATCGTCCCCTTTTAGGGTTCCACCCTCTTTCCCGTAATCTTCTCCTGATTTTGCATACTTCATTTTAGTGCATGGCTGTAGATTTAATGCTTCATTTTGTCTCCTTTTTTTTAAAAATTGGGATAATTTGCGGGCTTCCATTTTCTCAGGCAATCCCCTGTTTCGATGATGTATTGAAATTGCTGTTAGGGGGGAACATAGCGCCTCTGCTCCCTTTCAATACCCATGGGGGGATGTTTTCTGGCCCCTTGCCTTTTAGGTATCTAGCTCATCAGAGCCTCTTCACTTCTTCCTCGGTTGTGTGCCCGTGTCCAGACATGGTGGGTTTCCCCCCCCTCCGTCTTTCTGGAGCCCCTTTGTTCCCCTTTTGGGCCCCCTTTTTTCAATCTCTTGTTGGTTCCCCACATACTTCACGGTCATTTCTTTTTGTCTTCCTCCTTCCTTCCTTAGTGTATTCGAAGCTTAAAACCACATGGTCACGGCCCCAAGGGGTCTTTCATATGTGATGCCCTCGATATCTGCATATCAGATAAAATTACTAAGTCCAGCCTTGCTGGTTCACCCTCCCCTCTCTTTTTGTAGTGTCCCTTACGTTTGGTACATGAGTTTTCCAGTACCACCCCTCATCTTACCCCTATGTATTTTGGGCCCCCATTGGGCCCAAGTTTCCCAATGATCTCCTTGTGGTTAAAGTCACCATGTCAGGGCTTTCCCCTGCATGCATGAGTTTTCTAGCCACTCTCCCCAGTGAAAACCCCATCGCTCTATTGCTTGTCGTACTCTTCCCTTTGGCCTTGCTTTTTGCGGTGGGTTATCACACTGTATTCCCAAACTTGGGACCCCCGAGTGAAGCTTCCGCTATGTAATCACTTTCTTCTCCGCGTCCCCTCTCTCCAGTCATCAAAATTCCAGCGATTTTTTTATCAGCAATGCCACTCCCCACCCCCCCGTTCCTCGTCTTTCCTCAGGATTTTTGTTCAGTTGAAGTGGTCGTGCCCCAAGAATTAGGCAAGCAAAAGAATTCCCAAGTACTAAGATCCCAAGAAGTTGCAGTGTCTGACAGGTTTGTGGATGAATGGTTCAGGAACCGACATGTTGATAAGTTAGACACATGTGCAACTCTTGGGTATCTTTATTGAGGAAACGTTTCGCCACACAGTGGCTTCATCAGTCCATACAAAGGGAATCTTGAAGAACAGGAGGAAAATGAGGTAATCAGTCCCTCAACCTTGAGTCGATGTGGTCAGTCCATCAATCCATCAAGATTCTCCTTTGTATGGACTGATGAAGCCACTGGTGGCGAAACGTTTCTCAATAAAGATCCCCCAAAAGATTTGCACATGTGTCTAATTTATCAACATGTCGGTTCTCTGAACCATTCATCCACAAACCTGTCAGAAACTGCAACTTCTTGGGATCTTAGTACTTGGGAATTCTTCGCTTGCCTAATTCTTGGGCACGACCTACTTCAACACTCCTTGAATCACTCCTTGAATCACTAAAGACACCCTTCTCCTGCATTATTCTTACTGAGACCTGGCTTAAGCAGGACACAATAGATATCTACCCTCTACCAGGATACACAGCAATTCACAACTGCAGAACAAACCAAGTTGGGGGTGGTATTGCAATCTATTACTCTAACCAATTATCTTGTCTTAGCACCACTTGCTTTAGTGATGAATATGGGGAATACATTTTTGCTAATTTTACTGTAAAAAACCTTAAGACGCCTATAACAATCGGTGCCATTTACCGGATACCTCACAAAAAACATCCCAAATTTCAGTGAAAAATTAAAGTCTCTAATAAACAAAAGACAAAAAAATAAGCACCACCTTCTCTTAGCTGGAGACTTCAATCAACTTGGCTTACTAGATGATCGGGCCTGTAACTGATTTCATCAACAATATGAACAACACACTTCTCATACCAACAATAACAAAACCAACCAGGCCACTGAGAAAGTGCAACCTAATAGACCACATTGGACCAAATATACTACCCCCCCTTAAATCAGGGATAATCACAGATAGCACTACAGACCACTACCCTACCTTCCTCCTGACAAACATTAGTAAACCACACTTGAATACAACAAAGTCTCATTTAGACTTCATGACGAGGCCTCAGTAAGGAAGGTCACAGCTGACCTAGAGACTGTTGATTGGCCTACAGAATTCTCAAGGTCAATGGTATTGATGACTGGACAGACATCTTTCTTAACAAATTACTTAGACTATACAACAAACATTGCCCTATAAAAACAAACAGATCACAAACAAACGGCTTGGTTCCCCAGGCTAACCAGCACCATTCTGAAATCCTTTAGACAAGAAACACCAATATGAAAAGCAATATAGGACAGGGCTTAATACACAAAGATACTCATAAACACTATTCATCAGCTCTCACCAAGTAATAAAAAAGCCAAACAACTATATACTCAGTAGATTCACAGACATAGAGGAGATATATAAAAGACCTGGAAACCTCTCTCAGATTCTAGGGACCACAAACTGAGAAAAACCAGAAAATATTGCCCTAATAAACCTAATGAAAACACCACTACATCCCACTGACACAGCAAACAAGATAAACGACTTCTTCTCAAACATAGGATTTAATCTCCCCAGTAAAATCCCACATAACAATGCCCATGCCGGGGACTACCTAGATGGAAATTTCCCTAATTTTCCTTCTATCTTGCACCAACTGAGCCCACGGAAGTCATTGGGATCATAAAGTCACTTAAAAATAACTCGGGGAATCTGTCTCATATCCCCCCATTACTGTACAAGCGAGGGGGCCCATGTCCTTTCGCATGCTATTTTATTACTTTTTAAAGTCAATAGGGGACTAGCACCTTCCCGAAACTACTCAAGATGGCAAGGGTTACACCCAATACATAAAAGGGGGTGACCTTACAGACTTTAAAAAAACTATTTGGCCCCAAAATCTAATTACCATTGCTATCCAAAATCTTTGAGAAACTCGTGTACAAGAGACTGTATTCATTATAACGGCTCAAAAATACTCAAACCCCCGCCCGTTTGGATTCAGGAAAAATAAAAGCACTAATGATGCAATCATAAAATGCTAGATCTGCTTTACACAGCATTGGAAAATTTAAGGAATATCCACTAGGAATTTTATTGACCTAAGAAAAGCTTTTGACACAGTAAATCACCAAATCCTACTCCACAAACTTGACCACTACGGGATAAGAGGCCATGCGCTTGCTTATTTCAAATCTTACATTACTAATAGGTATCAGTACGTCACCATTAAAGACACAGCATCAGCAACACGGCCACTTGTATGGAGTTCCGCAGGGAAGTGTCCCGGTCCCCCGCTCTTCCTCATATACATCAATGGGCCTTCCAAACGTATCCCCAAAACCCGAAAACCCCTTCTCTTTGCTGATGACAGTTATTCATCTCTCACCCTAAACTTGCCACCCCCAAAACCATTGTGAATGGGAGCTGATTAAAATTGACTTGGAGCAGCCAATAAACTTATGTTAACACTGACAAAAAATTTCTTATTATGTTTGGTGAGAGCAGGAGATGCAAAATTAAAAATTAAGTTTTACAACACTCTAATTACCAGAAATAAGGGGGAAAATTTTCCCAGGCTTATACCCTTTACAACAACCCGAATTTCAGCACCATATCCCGGGATTAGCCAAAAATATCCAAAAAGGGTTGGGGTCCCCTCCCAAAATACGAACTACGTGCCCCAAAATCCCTTCTCACACTATACCTCACTTTTTATCCCTACCCCCCTTGTATTTTTTGCTTGGGGTCAACAGCAGCAAACACCTAAAGCCAATAAAAACCAACAAAAATGCAGTAAGAAAAATCACTAATCCCTCCTGGGAGCACCCCCCCATCTTCAAAAATCTAACTTACTCCCAGTTAGTACATCCACTTATACTGTGCAAATCTATATTCAGAGCCTTAAAACTCTAATATAAAACCCTTTACCCAAAAAAGCTTTTGATAGTTGTGCAGAACCCAAAGGATAACACCAGAAAAAACATTCTACGACATTCCCGTGTCGATAAACCTTTACAAAAATTCAATGATTCAAAGGCCCTTAAATTGGAATACCCTCCTGAGAACTCTAGAATGCAGCCACATTATACCTTTAAAAATACCATTAGAAAAAATTTTCTCCCTGATACACCCCGAACTAACTCACGAATACCACCGGTGGTTAAAACTTACACTGCTCACTCATTTTACCATAAACGAAAATTTAATCTCAGTCTTAAAATAAGAATCCGTGTACTCCAATACTGAAACTTTACGTGCCAAAACAAAGTTCAATTTTCTAAACTCAAAACTAGTATTAGTCATTAGCCATAATACCAACTTCTCATAAATTTTTAATTTTACAATTTGAATAAAACTAAAGTATGCCCGAAATGCCTGCCCGCTAAAGGTTCTAGTGGTACCTCTGTAAACCAATTTTACATGTAAGCCAAACAATAAACCAATTTCTGTAAACCAGATTTTAAACCTATGGAGAAAAACTTTTTGGAATTTGAACATTTAAAAAAATGTTACAGACCTTGATGTGCACCTTCCTGCCAACGGTTTATAAGTCCTTTCGCAGTATGCTGTATTTTATTAAATTGATGGACGACCACTCGACTCAAAGGGTTTAGGGGGGCTGATTCCCCATTCTCCTCCGTTTTTTTC